>WEIU01017857.1:113033-134712 GCA_013389925.1 Aegithalos caudatus
AAAAAAAAAAAAAAAAAGGCAAATCCAACCAACCAACCCTACAACTGGTTAAACAAAGCATCCTGAAACTAGCATTAGCCTAGGCAAACACAGGATATTTTTAAAGCAAAGAATTGCATCCCATCATTACTGTCAATAAATTTTGTATCAGATTGTCCAACAAGAGTCCTACAGAACCTTAAGAGCACTGCCACCTGTGAATTTATGAAGATGAAGAAAGTCTCTCCCATTAGCCTCCTAAAAAATATGGAGGTCTCAAGTGGGATTTCATAAACCATCACCAGAAAGTTCCTGAAGAGTTCCTAGAAGTGCAACTACTGTAGTACCATCAGGTGGGATGCAATTTCAAGTGAAAATATCAACAAAACATGTCATTTCTTTCAAAAACAGATTTCCCAGAAGACTCTTCAGTCAGAATAAAGAAAATCACTTATTTTCAGCAGCTTCCAAAACTCTTCCAAAAATAACATCAATTTGTTTAATTTTTATGGATACATTAGTCAATTATTGTCACTTTTCTAGATTTTCCACTTGATCATGTAAAACTTCAGTAGTAGACATTTGCCAGAAATAAGATTCATATCTGTGTCTTAATTTCCACAGGCAAGATATTTCTGAGCTTCACTCAGCCTCATGTGTTGCCAATAGAAATAAATATTACATGAACCTCAATTAAATGCTTACCATTCAAAATTTCCTTCAGATGTCTAAACCATGACTGACAATGATCTTCACTTAAGTTATTTAAATGGACAGCACAGTCTGTAAGCTTATTCTCTTCTTTATTCATGCATTTAAAAATTGTGATACCCAATAAAGTGCCACCTTTTTTCTGCCCTGCAAAACGACGACGTTTCAGTTTTACTGAAAATACATCTTTCATCTCAATCATCTCCTCTTGAGCCTGTAAAGCCACACTGGAATCACCTGGAAGGGAAAAAAAAAAACAACAAAAACAAAAACAACACATTATTAATGCATTTGGGAGTAACAACTGAAAGTATTGTTAGGGCTTCATCTCTAGGTTCATTTCTTGCATCTGTTCATGCTTGCATTGAAACTTAGGGCATATCATTTCCCTCAGTCAGTGGTCTTGTATTTTACCAACTTTGTTATGCATCCAGCTGTACAAACAAAACTATTTCAAAGAGGTTATTTACTCAGCTTTCTGGTGTTCAAAAAAATTAATAAAATTTCACACTCTAAGAAATACATTTTTGGAATTCGCATTCAAAAAGCAAATTCTTTATTCTTTGCACCTAAATCATAACAGTCATAGCAGTCATCCTTGTAAATCATAAAGCAGAAAGTGTGCTACGACGCAAACTTACAATCTGCTCACTATATTTTTTCATTTGATGCAACCATTGCCTTTTGTGTTTACATTGGAAAAATGTCAGACAACAGTTAAGCAAAAATAGACAAATAAACCAAAAATGTGTTATCCATCTTTGTTTTAATTTTTGATTTAGGAATTCAGTTTAGAAGACAAGAAAAGCAGTTTCAGAAAAGTTCTTTTGTGAGAGTTTGAAATCCTCATCCCAGGGGAGATTTGTGTTAGGTTAAGGGAACGTTTTGTTATCTTGGGGCTGTTATTTACATGGATGCTGTGGCTGCAGATGCTACCACTTCATTTCCAAGTGCCTTTTGGAGATGTATCAGCTGAGGCACTACGGCTGGTACAGGCTTCTCCCTTTTTTGCTCTCTTGAGCTGCGTTCCAATTCCTCAAAAACAAAGTCAAATACACAAACTAACAGAAAAATGTCACCATTCCTGTAGGTATCAGATCCTCTGGACACAGAAAGAAAATTTTCCCTGCTTTCTTTGTAATTACAGCAGATCTGATACAGCACACAAATAAAGGTCCCTTTGCAGCTCAAGGCAAGAAATGCTAGAAACAAGAAAACTTCCCCAAATCTAACAACAACTCTGTTAACTGGTTTGTCAATAGCAAAAACTGTAGCAGATTCTGTTTGATGAATAGTTGATAAAGGCTGTACTGGAGTGTTGGAAAAACCTATATTAATTGTCATCCAGGGACAGATGGACAGCACCCCCTACTTCATCACACCACATGAAGCTGAGGGTTTCAGAAAGCCATATACTTTTTCTAGGCAGGACAAAGGCAACTTTGTCAATTCTTGTAACAGTTTGATACTGGCATTCTCAACATCATTTCTGGAAGGAGACTGTGCAGTGAGCATCCCTCTGTGCAGGAATTCTGGATGACTTCTCAGCCATGCTAACACAGCTAAAGCTCAAGTCAATATGACTTCTCACAATTCTCAACCAATTCATTTTTGTCTTGTACCAAATAACCTGTGACAAATAAAAGCATGACCTTGTTATACTTCCCACATATTTTTTCCAACTTTTTATACTTTATCTACCTAACATCTCCGTAAATGTTTTTACACCTTTACTAAGGAGTAAAACTAGACTGAAATCATTCCAGTCTTAGCAGGAATACTGTGACAAGTAAATGTTGGTGTGCATTGAAATAATACACAGGAAATTATCTGCAGTGCATATTTTCAGAAGTACACAGCAAATAAATAGGAGAAAAGTCACCTAAATAGTTTTTAAAAACCCAACATAAATCTTGTACTGTAACAACTGCTGTAAAAGTATTTTTATTCAGTGTATCCTTTCAAAATGAGGGAACTGAGGAGGAAAAAATACTGTATGATTCCCTTTGAACTATGATTTTATACAAACTCAGATAGGACATTGTACAAACAAACTTGGTACAAACATTACCAAACCCATGATCTTCATTTTTGTCAAACTATGTACTGCTCTTCCAAAACATTAAAGGGTAAATAGTCTTTGTAGGCCTGAATTGAAAAATTGACTGATGATGTCCCAAATTACCTAGAACTACATAGTTTAATACCTATATTAAAGACCTGTTCCAATTTTTAAACAGAATTTTTGAGGGGTCTGCTTATGTTTTTTCACAAAGTTTCATTGTCAGACCATACAGTACACTGAAAACACCAGCACACAACCTCAATGTTTTAGGAAAAGGAGTGAACAAAGATGTGTGAAATATCACAACCATTCTGCAGCAATAACTGAGCTGCAACATTCATTTCCCCAGACCAGTACAAATGTTCTAACTGGGCTTGCTTTTTAAATATTTTTAAACAAATCTTAATTTAAAATAAATCATATTTCAGGTTTAATTCTTAGTTTTGCTGAGGATATCATGAACTCTATTATGCCAGTGTTATGGACATGCACCAAATATAAATTACAAGCATCAGCCTATTTATTTTGAACAAGTCAAGAAAAATGAAGGCCTGATAAAACATTTTTTATTCCCCACCAGCTTTCATTAAATGAGATTTAGTCTTAAGCCAGGTAAGATCTGCATTTTCTTTTCATGACTATTTCAGCCAGTTCCTTACTTGCTTGTGTGTCTTACTTTTATGTTGCTCAGATGCATATCAAAACTTTGATATTTAAAATAAAACATTCTTACTAGGCAGAACTGGACTTTCAAAACCACTATCTGGCATTGTTTGTTTTACAGGAATACAATTCTAGATGCACACTGGAAAAGGATAGAAACTCTAGGAATGCTGAATTGTAAAAAAAAAAAGTCATCCTTGAATTTTAATTTCTAGAGGAAATGTTGAATTAGCTACTAGGATTAGGACAGACCATTTTTACTAAAGTTGTAAAGAAATCTGCATACAATCCCAAGCATATTCTATAATTTTCATTTTCTCTGCTTACTGGAAATAAGATCATCACAAATGCAGTAAAGTTTTATAAAACAACTCAAAGTAAAATTTAAGTCATGAGCCATATTTATAAAATATTTCTAGAATGAGATAACAACCAAGCTTACTTTTGCAATAAAGGATATATTGGATTAAACACTTTTTTAAACTTTGAAAAGTATTGGCTCGTTAGTATCGTATCGTTATTGCAAGCAGTTTCAGGACATTAACTGTCCTCTCACATTGCTTAGAAAGATATTGGGTACCATCTGTTCTTGCAAGAGATTTAAGTATACATCTATTAGATATCATGCTATTTATTTAATTCAGTACCCACTTCCCATTGTTGTATCTTCTGGAAAAAAAAAGTCAATTTAATTACAAGGAATAAAGATAATCTCTTCTACCAGGCTGCCCTGTCATCGTGAAAGCGGAGAGGGAACCTGCATAAAGTAGGTTACAGGCGTTAGGGAAGAGCAAAACTAACAGCACTTAACATTTAACAAAGATCTAACAAAACCAGAATATATGGCACTTAAAAAAAAGTTACTATAAGCCAAGGGCTTGTCTAAATCAATCTCAGCACATCTGTCTGATGTAGAGCGTAAACAGGATTAGAGTTGGATTTATCTGCTTGACGCTAATTGTACTCAGTTTCTGCACATGTCCACTTCTTTTTTTTTTTTTTCCAAATACAGCGTGAAAAAAAGAAAAATCTGCCTGGATAGATGAATCTCTAGGAAGTTTTATGCCCCTATTTATCATCTCACTAATTTCAAGCAATGAGACTATCGTTCATTTTTCCTATTTATGGTAGTCGAATCTCTTATTTAACAAAAAATTATGTCTAAATCAACCATACTGAGCTAAATCAAAAGATGAGGAACCAATACACTCACATAGAGTTTAATTGTAAAGAGTTAACCAAATTTTAATTAGTTAAGAGTGTTAAACTTGGCTTTAAATAAAAAAGACTACCTGATGTTTACAGCAAAATTGATGAAAATAACACACAAAGAAAAAGAAACAGTACTACTGAAAAATAGAACAGCTTTAAAGAAAATGTGGTACCTAAATATAAACACCAACCCTCCAACAAGGAACCACTTTTTGGAATGTTACCTTACCACAGAGGCCCAACATCTACAAGTGGTACTTAAGGAGTTGATTTCCAGAACAGATATCTGGAGTACATAGGAAATATCAGAAAACACACATGAAATGTGACTATAATTCAAGTACAAGAGTTGGGCACAAAGCAAAGAGTGTTTTACTCCCTTGCTCACAAATGCTTCCTATGACCTTTGGCAAGATACCTATCCCTCCTGACTATAACGAATAAATAAGTCTTTTACACATTTAAGGCTCTCTGCCCCACTATGTTCTCAAAGTTTACTTCCTCAATAGTTGACTGATATAGCTGAATGCAGTGTAATTTAACTGAAATAATTAGAAATTTTTAAAAATTATCAAGACCATACCAAAGAAAACACAGTGATTGGTGATCAGTACTTATTAAAGAAGTGTTTTATTATAAAACATTTCTTATGAAATTGATCACAGACCATCTTACACTGTATGAACACTATTTTTAAAATAACTATTTGGGACATACAATATAACATAATTATATTAATATAAACACAAAAATAAAATAAAAATAATTAAAAACTAAATTAGTTTTGACCGTATGTCTATAAATCTGTGTTTAGGAATACTTATTATAATGTCTAATGCATATAAGCCACCCTATTAGACCATCAATTACTAAGCCTATTTTTCCCTCACTGTAAATCAGCAAAGCACAGTAAGCAGCATGCAGCTGATTCGTAAAACCTCTACAGTTTTCAGCTACCTATTGATTAAGAAGGGCCAGCAGTGAGAAAAGCAGATATGATCAATCTTGCCAGAAAAGCCAAGAAAAACTGTAAAGCTTTTCTGGCTATTTAGCACTTATTTAAATACTCTAAACATGAGACAGAAAATTCAAAACATATGAGTTTTGAATTACTATTTCAAAAAGATAGGTCATGCAACACTTCTGACAAAATTTGATGCTATGCTTCCCACTCTCTTCTGCACACAGAGAAAGTAAAATTCCAGCTTCTGCTTGCCAAAAATATCCAACAGCTGAGGTGAAGGTGGTACAAGGTTGGGGAGGGGCTGTTTTTTGTTTGGAGATCAGTTTTACATTACTCTAGTCTTTTTAAAAGGTGTTACAGGAGAAGTTTAACACAAGCGAGGCCCCAATCTAGAAATACATTTCTCAGACTGTGAGCAATGACCTGCTTGGGAGCAGCAAGGAGCTCAGAAAGTACTACAAGGGACTGAAGAGATGCTTCTCAGCTTCTGCAGAGCTGGATAGAAAAAGCAGGGTGCAACTACTCACTTCACCTTTTATGGCAGCAGCAGCTGTATTCCTTCAGGGCAGAAAACTGAGCTTAAAAACATCTGACAGGAATAGAACCTATTTTCATTCTCCTCCTCTAGAGAATCTTAGGGAGAAGTGATGTATTTTGCCAAGCAAATGCAATACCTTGCTGCTAATCCCTCTCTCCATACAGACACCTACCCCTGACTCACCTGCCATGACTGTGCAGCCCAGCCCTTTTCCTGAAGTCTGGCTCTGGGGAAAACCCAGCTGAGTCAAATCAATTCCCTAAAGTAACAGAGATTGCCCACTTTTCTATTTGACTGGCTTAGTCTTCTGACACATTGTTTAATATAACCAGCTCAACACAAGTCCTATAAAACTAGAGATGCTACCAAGTGCTAAGAAAATTCACAGCAGGGCAGAAGGAAGAACTGGGACTGTCTCCTTTCATCGGCAGGGAATTCAACATGGCTTGAGCCAATCTGCTCTGCATTTTCAGTTCCAATTGATAACTCCCCAAAGATCACACAGATCAACAAGAGTCAGCAAGAACTGGAAAGGATGCACAATGGCTTCCTTTAATTTTTTAGTGCACTAGTGACATCTTAAACATTAAAAAAAATTTGACTCTCAGAATAAAACTCCACTTTACAAAACAAACACATTCAGTTATGTTTCACTGGACAAGGAGTTATTCACTATTCTAGCTTAAAGAAGTAATCTAATTTTAAACTACTATCACAGATAGCTACTTCTAAAAAGACTATTTTTATGAAGAATAATGTACACATTAAAAAAAATAAAATGCCAGAACAAATCTGTACTTCAGGTTTCAATTTTTCAACAATACTAGCCAAAAACCCAACAAACCCAGTAATTTCCCAATGCAAATCTCAGTCATGGGATAAAGGCTTACATTACATAACAGAATAATTTCACTTATTTCTAAACAATTTTTCTGTATTCACAGCATGGGTAAATCCATCTAAAACTGTAACCTCCCACCTTTCATCTTCCCTTCTTATATCTCACAAATGGTTCTTTCCCCAAGACACCACAGCCAGCTGGTTCCAGCCCCTGTTCTCCACCATACCTGTTAAAAACTAATCCCCAAGCTTCTGAACATCCCCACCAGTCCAAGAGGGCTGTTGCACATACAGCCTCTGTGCACAGCATCGTGTCACAGCACCTGAAGGAAGGGCAGCTTTAGGTGTAGTCCTTGAAGTCTTCAGCTGGACCACACTCAAGCACTTAAAATGTGGTAAAGTTTCACTGCAGCTTTAAAAGACTGCAATAGGCAAATTTCTGAAAATAACAACCATCACCAAACTACTCAGTTCTGGCTGAACCAAAAGAAAAGAGGATCCCTTACTGTAAGAGCAAAGTTTAATACAGCTCAGAGGCTGGTTTGGCTGGAGCTCATGTCTTGTGGAGAAAGGCCAGGCTTGGGGACGTCCCCCCTGAGCATGACCAGATCTCAGAGTGATGCTCACACACAGCATCCTGGGTCTGCCTGATGGAAAAGGCCTTTCCTCTGGTAATGAGGCTCATCAGACATCTATCCATCACGCTTTCATTAGTGTCTTGATTCAGCTCTCACAGAGAGCAGTGAAGTACCTTGCTTATTAACTATAGGCTGATGGCAGAATTTCATCAGAAAAACATACTGAAACTGGCAGTTTGAAAAGAAGTCAAATAGCTTATTGAAAAGATCTCTGCAAAAAAAAGTGTGATTGAAGCTTTAGCAGAAGGCCTAATGCTGCTCCAGGGAAAAAGCTTCACCTTAAGGAAGAGTTTCCCTTCATTCTACAAGAAAGAATTTGAGGGAGATTAAGAATTTAAAAATAGCACAAAGATCTATTGGGAATAATGCTAGAACAACAAGGTAAGCTGAAAGCAAGCAAGGCAGACAATGACTGATTCCAGTCTTGAAGGGTTTGAGAGAATGCATGAAGCAAGGGCTTTGCTTTTAATAATTACATTTTCTTATTAACACCACAGCAAGAAAGAGGTCACTGGAAATATACTATAGAAAGCTCTACAATTTATATTAGGAATATGACCCACATAGTGACTAATTTCATAATTTGAAAAATAGCTGCAAACCTTCCATTTAGTGGCTGAAACTTTGAGGTTTTCATTTAGTAAGTAAGAGGACTTATGTAAGAAACTTCATAATAACAACAGGGTAAAAAGCATCACTGATTTCCATCATTTCCCACAACCTCTGCAAACATATGTATCAGATTAAATGACTGGTCTTACACAGAACAACCATACACCCATCATAAAATGGAATTTATTTGGAGAGATTTCTGAAGTAAATGGAAGACTGGTATCTAGTAGCCTACATAATGTAATAGAATGGGCTAGCAGAGCTGAAATATATAAAGAATCCCCAAAGAGGAAACCTGAGCCTAATTTTACATTTCCTCAAAAACATCTCACATATACACAGTGTTTTGTACATACTAATTTATGTTACAATCACAGCAATTACTTCTGTCATTTCAGAAAATAAGAGGAAGTGGAGAAACAAATAACCTCTTATGGCCACATGACATTACAGTTTGATTAAATACAAGGTAATAATTACTTTTACTTGGAGTCTTACTTGCACCAGGTCTGCCTCAGCTCAGATACAGATTTAGAAGTCATCCATACTGCTAAATATCAGTGTTTCAGGGAATTCATTATGTCTCAAATATTTGAATTTTAGTCTCTTCTGGAAAAGATTTTCAAGAAACGTTTTCTTCAGGAAAAAAGAACAAGCAGCCCATTCTAAACACAAGTCAACTTCCTTCTGGAAACTATTGATAATTCATGTACTCTAGCAAATCGTGCTTTTAGTTATCAAAACATAGCTATCAGCTGCTAGATGAGCTCATCCATTAACTTCTATGTGTTTGGCTTTATCCTCATTGATCTCTGGTCTATTTTTTTTTCAGAGATTTATGAAGGAAACTGCCATCCTTTTTATCATTGTATCTGCATCTCCTGCACTAGCCCAAGGGCAAGAGATGGCAATAATACCACCAGAATCCTCTGACAAGCATAAAACCCTTCCCTCACCCCAACCCTCAGTTACCACTTAGGAACAGGAAAAATGCAGGCTACACCACTTTGCCTGCAGGGGTGAATGAATCCTATTTTGTTCGTGTACACCATACTTGCAACAAACTTAAAAGCAACAAAAAAACCCTCAGAATTCTGTTAGATGATCTTTATAATACAGATTTTTTCCCCTTTCTCTTTATGGGCACTGTTCATATTTCTCTAACTTTGTAAAATATTTTGTCATATTAAAAATATAATTTATATTACATTAAAGATGTACAATATAAAAATTACTTAGAACGCAACACCAAATTTAAGATGTTCTCAGTCAATTGTGCAGTATACAAATTAGCACTTAATATAAAGAGAAATCTTGCAAAATGCAACACTCCAGAAGCTTTCCGATATTACAATTATTTTTATTATATAGAATTGACTTCATTTGCAATGATGCATAATTCTGTGACTGAGGAAATTACATTCTCAGACCGTCATCAATTTTAATTTTTTTTGTAGCTTAACATTGTGACAAAGCTCTCACAAAAGATTTGATACCAATATGATGTGACACAACTGAACCAAACCTTAATTTCACTCACAGTGAGAAATCACAGGATTGAATAACACTGTGCAGTCTTTTAGAAAAGTTTATTGCTTCCAGATGGATGCAAGTTTCCTTTCAGCTCAGATTGTATCTTCTGTACACAGGGTGCCAATGTTACTATAAATATAGTCAAAAGCAGTTATAAAGATAAATTATTAAAATATTGACATAAACAAGCTCAGACAATAGCTCCTCTCTGCACAAAGGACAACTACCTTAGAGTGCTGTTTGTCTCACAAATGTTCAATCCAACAACATGCACACCCTTGTTAGAAATTACAGCCCCGTACACGAACAAGCACACATTTCCACGGTATCCATAAAATGATTTCTAATTCCAGCTGCGTGCTCTTTGCCCCATGTTGTGTAGTGCCATGTGTTTCCCTGCATGGGGCACAGCACCAGGACACCCACCTGTGCCCGTGTATCTGCACCGAGTCAGGGCACGCTCACTTCACTTACCAGAACTGCTGCACATGCACTGCAACACACCCCTGTCAATGAAAACAATAAATAATAAATATCTTGCAGCTAATTTAAATTTTGGTCCGTGTGCATCAGACACTGTCTATCAACAGGTCTACAAAATGTTTAGCAGAAAAAAAAAATTCCAGGGAACAGCTGATTAGGCTACAAAAATTATATGTAATGCTATTTTGAAAATTAAAACAGACTCAAAATTATCAGGTGAAGCCCTTGAGTTGTTTTAATATTTTATGTTGTTTTACCATTCAGAAATTACATTAAAAATGGTAATGAGTCCTTTACAATATTGTTTGAAATTTTCACGAGTCTCAAAAATCTGGAGACCTCTATTTTGAATTGGGACATAACCAGTGAAAGTAAGATAAGTAAATGCATTTCAGAGAACATGCAGAATTCATAAAATGCTTTATGAACAAAACTTCTACATTGAGTACCATGAAATTCAAAATTAAGTATAGAGATACCTTCCACTTTTATATCAAACTACATTAGTTATATGCAGAAACCTACCTATTTTCTGACTGCTTTAAAACAGAGCCACTCAAAAAAACCCTCCAAACAAACCCACCCCAAAATGCTCCACAGCGTCTGCTTTGCATCCTGGCATGCACCAACAACTTCAAACAAACCTCTCCAATGTACTTTAAGCAAGTTCTTTGGCATCTACCACCAACTCCACTTACCTCCAGTATGGTAACTGCACACACACATCACATTTACACATCCATTCCCAATCCTAGTACTAAGTACTAAAATCAAACAGAAAGATTACTGATTGACAAAAACAAAACAAAACAAAAAAACAACACCACCACCAAACCCAAACAAGTCAGTTTCTGATCAGTATTCAGTGTTGAATAAACGCATCACACAACAAAGATACACTTCAAATCTCCCATAATAGAAACAAATTTTTACTCCCCCAAAAACTTTCAAATACTAGGATTACACCAATATGCACAGGGATTACCACTATGACACTGAGGTAAGTATCTTACTTGCAGATCCTATGAATTTTACTCAGAGCATCACAATCATCCATATGGTTGCAGAGTCAGGGAGCAATTCCCATTCAGAGTACCCACACATCAACAGAGAGATGCATCTTCAAACTCTCCAGCATGCACTTGCAAAGTGTGTTGTTGTTATTATTCTATGCAAATTTTCCCCTATCAAAATATTAAACCTATTTTGCTTATCTAAAAGTTAATTTAACAAATACTAGTTCCTACACGTATCCAGCTGCATATTACAAATCACTATAATCTTTGACTTAGCCATAAAGTGAATTAGTGCAAGAAAATTATCCCCACCTGTGTTCAAGAAATAATCAGTATTGATACCTTGGCACACATCTTTAAGCTGCTGACATAAAAAAAGGAAATGGATGTTTTATATTAAGGCTTGTCTTCTGTAAACACCAGAAATCTTCTCAAATGTATTTATGGAAAAACACCAGCAAAGCATATTGAAGTTTTAAAGTAGATCAAACTACACCATTTGCAATTTTCTCAGACTCTTACCCTGTCCAAGTCTAACCATGTCTTTGGAATTTACCTTCCTTTCTCCACAACACAAATAAATATATTTTAAAACCCCAGGACTCTAATAATATATAAGCATTTATACGAACAATATTTTCAAGCGAATTATGGCTACGAAATTCAGGTTTCCTATACAGTCTGCTACTGTACTGTAATTCTTAACCAACATTTAATAAAATTAACCCCTTGGTATTTTGTCAGGCAAAAAACATACCAAATACCTTAAACATTATTGTTCCACCTTGCAAACGAAGGCTAGGCAAACTGAAGTTCAAATTTTATCATCAAATCTTGTTTGCCACTGCAGACACTGGTGAAATTGCAGACTAGTGATGTGTGTGCTTTTACTCAAAATATCATTTAAATATAATTTAACTGGTTTCTGGTATGTAAGACTGGCAATACCAGGACAGAGCAAACGTCCATCTGTCCCAGTATCTTATATCAAGCCATAGCTATAAGCAGATGCTAAGAGAAGAGAAGGAATAAAGAAAGCATTTATTCTGTTTCCCACTAGTACTTTTCCATTCCCCACCTGTTTTCCTTGGGACACCATGAACTGACTGGGGTTCCTACACATTTAAGCACTCAAATGAGGCCTTCCATCTCCATCTGAATCCACGAAATCTTCTAGCACCAACAATCCTTTGGCAGTAAGTTTTACATTTCTCTTAGCTATTCATGTGGTTTTCAGCCTGGTTCTTCTCAGCCCGATTAGTTGTGCCATATTTCCTTATGTTTTACATCTGGTACTTACTTGGTCCAGGCCCCATCTCAAGTACCTTCCTTTCTGACCAAAATGTGCCAGCCTAGACTGCCACTCTCATCCAGAAGCCATAAAATACCTTTAACCATTGTCACCCCTTGAACCTACCCCAGTCCCACATGGCCTTTGCTGAGAACACCAGAACTGCACACAGTATTCAAGATGTGGTTAAATAACTGCTGGTTTATAGAGCATACAAACATCTGCTTTAGTCTCTATTTATGTTCTAATTATCCTTAACATAATAATCCTGACAACTGTTTAAGTGACAGATGACATTTTCCACATGATAAACCTATAATCATACACATTAGGAATGGTATAGCTACAGCTCCTGATCTTTATTCCAAGCTGATGGCATTCAAATAAGAGATTGATATGTAACACTGTGTAATTATTCCCACTCTTGGACTCACTGTCCTGTTGCTTAGTCAAATCTGCAAAACTGCCATGGCTTAGAATTTGTGCTGTAGGAAAGAAATTATTTTATTACTCTTCTCCCACATAAAATCAATATTGCTAAATGCTAATGAAAAATAGCAGTATCTGCTTTAAGGAAGACAAACATTTGTATACGTAAAAATCCTTAAAAGTTTAGTACTGAATTTTTGTGTGTACCTTCCCCAAATGGTTTCCATAAAACAAGTGAGACCTAGGGACAAAATTTCAAAATCACCACCTGCTTGTTTCCATCGTATTTTAAATAATTAGCTACTCAACAAATGTAAATCCTAAAAAAACAAAATAAAACAAAAAACAAACAAACAACCTCTTTTAAATTTTGTGTTAAAAAAAGAAACAAACATTGATCTGGTACTCTTTTTTTCTGCTAAGCATTGTTTTCCAAACCAACTCTAGTTACTACTAGCCTTGTTTAATGAGTGTGTTGCAGTCAAGTGACCAAGAAACATTACATTTAACATGAAATATTCAGAGATAATATTCAGAAATATTCATAAAATAAAAAGAGACATCTGTATACAATCTTCTCCCAATCATGGTAATATACACTTAGTGCAGAATCCACTGAATGAAATCTCAAATCTGTTCAAAGTTTGATGTTGACATGAGTTACCATGATCTATGACCATCTAACTGTTAGTGTATTATTCACTGGCACTATTATAATTTTGATCCCTAGCTAATCACCTCACTCCAAGTTAAATTACAGAGATGTGACAGAGCAGGCCTTTGGGAAACCCAAAACCATCCGAGTGTGAAATCTTTCAGTACCTTTCTTGACAGAGCATTTTGACAAGTCTCCAAAAGGCCATGCAACTAACAGGAGAGCAGGGAGAGGACTTGGACAGGAGCAATCTCATTTTGAACCATCTTCAGAACAGTCAACAGATCAGCCAAGCAAAGATGTGCTATTTTCACACAGAAACCCAGAAATTCATCTTGAATTTTTTCCTATTTACTGTTAGCAAGAAATTTCACTCATAATTAGATAGGGGTTTTTCAAAAGCCATTTTCATTTGTTATTTTTAAGTGAGAAAAACTTATTCCATTTCTACCATGCTGCACTAAAACAACGCAGAAAAATGTAACTACAAGATAATTTTTAAACTTTTGTCAATTGACAGGAGGGTGATATAACAATGAGCACTGAACTACCCAAACTCAGATCAGTATGTCCAAAACAGCATTATATTTAGTTATAAGGATTTATTGCTGTTACCCTTAACTTGATCATTCACGTGTCAAATTTTGTTTTTCCAAGACTGTCTGCACTGTGTAAAGATCTGTTTCCAGGATACCTATAATTGTGCAGTACATAACATCTGTTGCTTTGCATTTTCAGAGCCTCACAAAGAACACTTTCCTATATTCACTTGAGTGTATGGACTGGCAAAACAGATATATTGTCACAGTTCAAATAAACTGACAACTACAGCAACTATTCAGTACTGAAAAGCATCCAGCTAACTACCATCTGACATTGCTCAAACAGGCAAAAGCCAGGAAATTCAGAGTTCAGCACTGAATTCTGTTAATGAACTGACCATTTGTATAAACTTGCAACACACAGGTGAGAAATAGCCACATGCTAGAATAAAGAACTGTGAGTAAAACCAAGGCATTGAAAAAATTGCTGTCAGTGATTTAATATATTCCTATGACAACTTAGTGAGAAACTGGGGCAGGAGGAAGTTCCAGTAGATCTTAAACATAAATGAATTGTGTTTCATCAAATCCCTTATGGATAGGCTACCAGACATCAAGTCTCACACAAAAATTCAGGCTTGCAATTTCAATTTTCTTTTTAATAACACCTGGTTTTACTGTTCAAATCTACTCTTCAACTAAAGGGGAAGGGTTCCTAAATTGCAAGATGAGAGTTCCAAAACTACTTCCCTACTGAAATAGTTTGAGATGTACCATCCACACCCTCAGTCCACAGGCACCAGTATTTTTTAATTGAACTGAACAATTGAAAGGAAGACATTCTACTCACTTATTTCAAGTCAGCAGTTAAAAATTTAAAAAAAATAAAAATAAAAAAAAAAAAAAAAAAAAACCAACCAAAAAAAAAACACAACCCAAAAAATTGATAGTTAATGTCTATGAGACAGGAATCAATTTAGAAAAGGATCCTAGTAAAACACAATTCTATAGCAGTCACAGCACTAAATGACAAAAAGGTCAAATTTTGAAAGGAAACAGCAGATACCACCACAAAACTAGCAGATGTTCCTAAAGGATCATCTGTACAAAAACATAAGCATATGTGAGAGAAATCCAACACTATCACAAAATCAGTTGGTGTCTAACATAATAGCAGTTCCTTATGGCAATATGGTAATACATGTATCAGATACTCAACACATTATGGTTTTTTGTCTGCACATACTGTTACAACATAAGTCATAAAAACCAGGACCACTGATTTCCTCGAAAGGAAAACATGGGTTCCACAACCCGCTAATGTTAAGGTACACAGACTACTCAGTTCTTCAGGTTATGTTCCTGCATTTTCAGCCACTTAAGCTTTTCATAAATAGTCTTGGTAGGATAAAAATATCTTTGGAGTACTGCATGTGCTGAATACAAACTTCTTTCTAAAGGTAGTGCATAATATAGCCAGATATATAAATGAAACATCAAACAAAAAGGGATTTCTTATATCCAGTATCTATATGTTTGGTTTTTACATATTTGCAATGGTATCTATTATTTACCTGCTGCTTCTGTGACATACGTAGTTAACAAGACATTTACAAGGAGAGGGAAAATGTTTTTCTACGTTTAGTGTTATTGATTCCAACAAGAGCAGATGACAGACTTTCCAGCTTTTATTTCTGTTTTGCAATTGCAAAAAAATCATACATTTTCCAATTAAGTATGCTTGGAAGTCAAGATAAGCAGGCAACATCTGATGCAACAGAAAATGACAAAGGTGTGTAATAGAGGTGTATAGATTCAGAGATGATACAGTAAAATGACAATCAAAGAAAGAATACAACAGCATCTAGGTTCTGAAAGAGGGGCTAAAAATTAGTGTTTCTGAAGAGCCAAAAACCAGGATAAATTAAGAAACTGAGATAAGAGACTTTTACTTAAATAAGGGATTTGACTGTATATTCTGTAATGATTTTAAAAGAACAATAATTTACAGTGAGAAAGGGACTCAGTGTTACAGCACTATTGTGGATATGAAAATATCACCAGCGTGGGCATCAAAGATTGTTTAGCAGCATATCAACTTCTTTTTTAGTAAACACCTTTGGATTCTCTCCATCATGCTACATAAGCAGGACCATCAGTTGACCCTTCCACACCTTTGCCCAAAAGGCATAGCCAAGAACTGTCAGCTACTCAGTGAACAAGAAAATTATGAAACCCTGATAACTTTTTTAAAATAAATTCACGTTGTACCCCTATTACCTTATCATGTCTTCTCTAACTCTCCAATGATTCCCCCCACCGTATCACACACCCCTCACACCACAGCACCACCCTGCATGTCCGCCTGTCTGCCCAGCAACAACTCCAGTGTCCCCTCTGTTCACTGACGTGCCTCTCCACAGCACCCACAAATCCTCCCACACCCACAGGGCACTGAACCAAAACCCCTGCACTCCCATAATATATCAGCTCACTCCCACCACAGAGCTCCTGATTTCCCCCTGCTTCCCACCTAGCTTTCTTCAATCCACCTGCTCAAAAACCCTGGCCAAAAACCAGCACCAGCTACGCCTGGCTTGTTCCTGGTGTGCCAACTGCCCAGTGATGCACAGCGTGCCAAGCACCCAGCCAGGCATCATCCTCGCTCCCCAGGCAGGAGGAGGAGAGGAATAAAGCAAAACACGGCCTTATCTGTAATAACAGAACATGGCAAAGACCTAATTATTACACAGTGCCACAGGAGAAACAAAGAAAAAAACCCCAGCCACAAAAGCAAACCTCATCACCTTTATCCAAGTCTAAAACTTGTTGAGTTTATGGCCTACAAGAGCTGTAATATAACACAAACCACAAATTCAACAACAGAATCTTTGTTCCTGGAACAAAGACTTAAGTATCTGATCTCTCTCTTTGGAGCTAGAGAATTAAAGGCCCTATTAAATATCCAGAGTATGTTAGCCCCTTTCAGTGTGAGCAAAGAGGTGCATAAATGTGTGAAATACAAGAAAGAACAGAAAGAATGAAACAAGTTGTGCCACAAACACATGAACTGATCTTCTGATAAAGGAAAAAAAAAACAACACACGGACAGTCAAGATATTATGCTCAAAAGTCCCCTGAAATAAAGAAGAAATTTTAAGACTCCTTTAATTAGTGTATCCTATTTCCATAAATATTATTAAATTTCCACAATAAACTGTAGATTAGTAAATTATTTTGCAGCTTCATGAAGCATTTTTCTAAAAGAGATTAATTTTATGGACTTCCAGGAAAAAGATTTGAGTGTCATAAGTTCAGACACCATGGGATTGTTTAAAACTGCATGCTTTCTTCCTTCAATGTACATCTTAAAGCCATATATTAATGTGGCACATGAACACCTCGCTTTCAGTTCCACTTCCTATTTTTTATGTCTCTTCCTTAAAAATAGTTTCTCTGTCTGGATAATAGATAAGCCACTTAGAGGAAAATACGTTCTCTACATATCTGAAGTAGAATCAAAAGCTTTGAATTTGGTCCTCTTGGAACTTCAGCAATTCACATTTTGTAACAGGCAGTTTCCATTTCCATTATTCCTGACTGACCGATAGACTGACAGATGTCTTACTTTAGAGATCCCAAACAGACTATTGGTATCTATTTCAGCCACATCTGTTCCTAAATAGCCTTGGCAATAGGCCACTATGCACTCGGAATTAATTCTAAGTCCTTTATTGCTGACTCCTTCACTGTTGAAATAAATCAGTGATTCTTTTTCCTTATTGCTGCACTTACATAGAATACCTATAAATCTATATTTTAGATGAATATCAGCAAGAACTATAGCATACCATAGATAAGAACAGTATACTTAAACAGTATATTGATTTGTTTTAATTATATAATATACATTAAATTTATAATATACATTATAAAAGTGTATATGATCTGTTTTTATTTTATTCATTATGAAATATATATTCAATAGTACATTAAGCTCTGAATTGCTCCAAGATCTTCTTTTCTTGCTTGTTAATTAACTTAGAAATTATGTTTAATTACCTGTATTTAAAAAGCAAGTTTTCTCCAAATTATTACTCTTATTATCCAAATAGCCCAGCCTGCAAGCTGTCAGTCAGAGAATAATTTCATATTCCATTCAGTTTAGTACACTACACAGACAACAAATTACACTTACAAAGTTTTTCATCTCAATCAAAATTCTCCAGCCTTCACATACTGGTAAAGCACTGGACAAGTGCCAGTTTTGTTACACTTCCTACCTGACAGAAATCTGCTGAAAAACTGCAATTATCATCAATTGGGAAACTCTTTGGCAAACTTTAAAAACATTCTGGAGGCTTTAAAAATTATCAGAATAAAGTCTTTATTTAACAACAAAAGAGCCATATGCATAAAGAGGATACAAATGATCTTCTGGAAACTTATAAAAATCACATAAAACATTCAAATCTGTACATAAAATAGCTTTCTCTGCTCTGGTTTTGAAGCAGCACTCAAAATGAGAACGTCCACAGTTCAGGGCTGGATTATTCCTAGAGAAGTCTTGCCTTTTTCTTAATTTCCATGACTATATTTATAGCATAGGAATGCCACAAAGAAAGGAGCTAAAGAAAAAAACATCAACTACTGACTGTGAGCTCTGCTTCTCATTGGGGCACCAGTGCACTGCATAAAGCAAGCAGCCAGCTATGGATCAGAGGGATCCTGCCTCCAGTGAGGAGAAAAGGCTCAGCTGAGCTGCACACCCAGGCTGCCTTTCCAAGGGACAGCTGAGCCGTGCCTCACACTTGCCCACATTCCCACCTGACACATTCACTCCCCCAGGCTCCATGCCCAGCCCAAGACTCACTTCCGCTATAAGCTTTGTGATAATAAATAACACATAAAATTCATCACAGGTCATGCTTGTTTGAGAGGTAATTTGAGAACTTTGCTGTAGAGTGTACAAGGAAGGATGCCACCAAATATCATCAGCCAAGCATATGTAGCCAAAAATCTCTTGGAGACAGAAGCTGCAGAAATCCAGGATAGAGTAAAGGAAGTCCTCCTGATAACCAGGCTGCCTAGAACCCCAAAGAACAGTGCAATGGAGCCCAGTCACATACCTTACTGTGACACAACTGGTGCCAGGCACAGCACATGTCCCCTGCTTGGGAACTGTGAGCTGCAGCCTTGAGCTCTGCTAGAATCTGGAGGAGCCAAGGCTACACAAACTACCACGTGTGAAAACAAACAGAGCCATAGAGCTGCAGATGACAAATGACAACTTCAGCAAGACAGGAATTCATCTGGAGAGCTATGGAGGATGGGGGGTTAGGAAAAAGGGAAGAAAGCAGCTACATTATAGCTCTCTAATTTTGACAGACTGTAGGATTTGCGGTAGAAGAAAGACCTTTGCCTAAAATTGGCAAAGAATTGCTACATCCAAGTCCAAGCAAGAGACATTCAGCAGCACTTGCAAAGCGTGAAGACCTGGCTTGACCTCTTAGAGCCTAAGGCAAACTACATTATGAAGCTTTTGGGTTGGAAAGAGCGTGCATAAGCCAAATCCCAGCGGACAGACTTGTCCAGAGAGCTGTTAGCAATCTCTGAACACTCCACTGCTGTACTTATCTACCAATGAAAGCCTACCACAGATGGCTCCTCCCAGCTCCAGTACAGAACACCCCAGGGTAAATGCTACTGGGAGCCAAGAATGAGGGAGAGAAAAAACATTAAAGCTCCAGAATCTGCATTTGGCTGCTGCAACTGCAGCCTCTCAAAACTGAAACTGCTCAGCAGCTCAGTGCCACACAGTATAAAACCAAATCGTCAGAGAAAGAAGTTTCAGAGTATATTTAATACATGTGCAGTAAAAGCCCAAATCCTGATAAAATTGGCAGCAGCTTGTCAGTGCTGCTTTCATAAGACTCCTGAAGTCCTGCCATCTGCTATAGGTGTGACTTTAGGCACTGCATACTTCATTACTTTTCAGGTGCTATGAAAAGTTTCTGATGTCTATATGAAAATAGCAACTGAGAGGGTTGAAATTTTCCTAGGAAAACAAACCCAAACCAGCAAAACAAAACAAAAAAGCAAAAAATACACTAATCCTAAACCACAGAATATACTCCCCATCTCTGGAAGCATGGAAAAATACACACCAAAATTTTTTCTTCCTGTCTGCACCTTAGTATCTTTCACAGGTGACAGTTACAAGACAATTACAAACTCTAGTTCCTGATATATGGCAATTCAACCTACATCAAAGGAGGCGGAACATGAAGTGACACTCATGTTAGAGCTCTACACAGAGAACTAAATAATTAATAAATCACATTACAGATCACATACACAGAGACCTGTAGTTAGTCCCAAATGGGAAAGAAGGAACCTTGAGCACTAAGTAATAGCATTACTTAAGGCTGGCTCCCCAGGAGGAAGGGCTGTGCACCCACACCGGCTGCAGGGGTGATGAGAACTCAGCGGTGTGAGTGCAGCACTGCATTACACTGTGCAGAGGAGAGGAGTCAACAGCAGGGCACGACTGTGCACTTGGTCAGTTTCGGTAGCTCCGGTATCCCAACGTGGTGACATTAAATGAAGCATATTGACCTCATCTGTGAGCATCTGACTACTTGGCTTCTCTAAATCCTGACTCTATGGCTATGAGATCTTACCTATAGGAACTTCTAAGCTCAGTCCAATACACTTCTAAAATAAACGTGGTATTTTAAGCCTGGACAAGCTAACCATGCCATCCCGGAAGGCAAACTTACTGCCTGGAAACTGCATTCCTGAATACAACTTTGATTTCTCTTTCTTGTAAACACTGGGAGGTCACTGAAATAAACAAGCACCCTTAGGAGTGTGTACGCAGTTTCAAAACTACATACATGTTTACACAGTTTCTAGGAGAAAGATATCTATTTGGATATGTTCAAGCAGCATTTCTTTGGTTCTTAAACTTTTGTGTGTAATTTGTTTCACTTAATCAAATCCTTTAACCACACTTTCTCAGAATGTTGCCGTGTGAACACAACAGAGCAACGACGACCTGCAACAGAAACCTCATCACAAAACTCAGGCACGTCCCGCAAAACCATACCCTCCTCTCTGTCCTCCAGTTTATGTACCTGCCAAAGAGTATAAGCCGGGAAAAGTTGATGCCACAGAAAAAAAATCAAATCCTCTTACTGCTCTGCCTGGGGCTAAGAGGCATAAATAAAGAGGCCATAAAAACATCCTCTCTACCTTCTGTCCCTTTCGTATTACCCACCAAGAAGACAAGACTCTTGCCAGAGAGAGTTGGTTCAGGTACAAGACACTCAAAGCGTTACGAACAATTTCCTTTTCTTTTCCGTCAGCAAAGTAACCTCGAAGGGAGCAGAGGTGCCCGACAGCACCGCCTTTAAGCACGTTACTGCAATCCCGGCTCAGGGTGAGTGCCCCGCGCTGCCCGGAGAGCCCCGGCCGCCTCTCCCCGCTCACCCCGGGCCGCGCCG
>WEIU01017857.1:158803-210401 GCA_013389925.1 Aegithalos caudatus
CTCTCCCGGGCAGGGGGGTCCCGCCGCCCCGGGGGGTCCCACAGCCCTTCCCTGACAGCCAGCTCACTGCCTCGCGGCTGGATAATAACTGGGTTGGGGACGGTTTTAACCTGGAAATCTGAGCACGGAGAGAATTGGAAAACTCAAGTTTGGGGCAGGGGGTTCTTTTCCTTCTCACGTTCTTTCTCGGAGTTAAGCGGGAAACTGGCCCTGAGAACAACTTTATTCATAAACTTTGAGGTTTCATAAAACAAAAAGGAGGGTTTGAGGTTAGGTTAAGATTCAGTTTAGGATCTGGGAAAATAAGTGTTGCAGCAGTAGGATTTCTGCTGGACTTGGAAAGCCATGGGATTGATATAGACCTGTGTGAATGTTTTGTCAAATTCAGAGCAGACCTAGGTGTTTGGGCACCTGTATGCTGGTAGTTAACACTCAGTTTAGGTTTTGGAAAATGTATTTTGGAGACATCTTACTGGTTATTTGTAAAGTAAGGCTGTCTGAGGTAAGGGGAAAGTAGGTCTGGAAACGTATAGTGGCCTCATTCAAACTACCTGAGCAACAGGGCAGCTCAAGAAAGTTCTGGAAAATCTCAGCAACTCAGCAATCTCAGTTTCCTGTGATGACTTGAGATGTTCTCCCAAACAGTTACACAGGAAAACAAATTAATTATTCTTAATTTCCACCTAAGTCTTGTGTTCCCTCACATGGGCTTACAGTTACAGATAGTATTAAGGGAACATGAAATACTGACAAGCCCATTTCTCACTCCAGTCTGTAGGATATTCTGAGGCAAGTTCAAAGCTGGGTTTGAATGTTGTATTTCTATTTTGCAGGAATTGTAGGTGATCTTGAGCTTTCTAGAAGTCCAAGGGTAAGTGTAGCACAAGGAGTTAGGACCAGTAGGGTTCACAGATGGATCTTTCCTGCAGTGTTTGGCAAAGTTGCATGAGATCATTGGGGACTGGCCTCATGAATCTGGTGCTTTATTCTTATTTTTTCAGGCAGTAGTGTTGCTCTGCTTTTGTAAAGGCTTTAGGGGAGGCTGAGACAACTAGGACTGCAGGGTCAGGTTTATGTATCCTTGCAAGGTCTCTTAGGAGAGGAGAAAGAGCTGGTACAAAATGGATGTTTCACCTGAAATTTTGGATAGCTCTCCTGGAAGTTAGGGTCGAGATTTGGTTTGGGGTAGCCATACAAATACATACCAAGCTCAAGTTAGGAGAAGCTAATGCTGTATTTTTAATTTTGGAGTCACTTTAGCAACAGTTTGTGTTATCTATTTAAGGACTCAGAGAGTAAAGAGCAGTACTATGCATTTCAAAGTGCACACAGGGCTAGTACTGATAGATGTGATATACTTCAAAGCAGCCATGATTTTCTGGGGTTTGGTAAGGGCTAGTGTTAAGGTTTGAAATCCTGCAGAAGCAAGTTACGATTTTCAGGTTACTTCAGAGTTTCAGCAGGTTATCAGACGACGCCTGTTGCAGTTAGCCTGGAATCTGTAACTGTGGATTTAAAGAGCTCAGTGTTTTGGGCAGCAGGTGGTGCTTGGTGCACACGAGCCCGGCAGTGGCCGTTGGACGGCTCGCTGTGACATCGCCCTCCGCGGGGGCCTCCCAGCAGGACTGCTGATGTGATTACAGGTGGTTGTGTTTGTGCAAATCACCGAGAAAACCGGCATTTTTTAGAGGGGGGAACGTGTATGTGGTTGCTTTTGAAGCAAATCGTGATCAGGGTGATTATGGTAAGGAATACCAGAAGTTAAAGGAGAGAGAGCTCTTCCCCCTTCCTCACCAGTCAGGAAGCTGCTGACACATCCGTGCCTGAACCCGTCTCTGAAAATTAGGATGGGGAATCCACATCCAGAAAGCACACACACAAAGAACAGCAGATGCAGACAATTTCCAGGCTCCTGTGGACATCCATGGGGTGGACATCCCAAGAAAAGTGCTGAGTACAGTGGTTTCCAGCTTTTCTTGCTTGCCCACGGTATTTTGAGATGGGAGTTTGCCCTCAATGCTCTCCTTTCTATAGTGATGAGGTTCGATAATGTTTCCAGACTTGCACAAGAGACTAGGGAAACAATGTTCTTCTTCAGAAGATGACATCATTAATGAGAAGGACAGGGATGTCCTCCTGTGGCAGCCAGAGCAGTCCCCAGGCCAGCACTGGCAGGGAAGCCATGGTAACGTGATGCTCTGCCTTCTCCCACTCTGCCAAGTTAGAGATACTCAGCAGGGGAGTGTGCAGTACTGGCACTGGCATGAACATCAGTGTGAAGCTGCTGCCAGGCAAGACAAATTAGGAAATGAAAATAATGAAAAAATAGATAGTGCTTTACTGTCAAACTGTGCCGTGGAAATAGATGGGTTGTGGGAGTTTCTTTGTTTTAGCTGGAAGTGCCATGTCTCTTCATTCCTGCTGAAGATTTTAATTTTGGATCAGAAAAGCTAGCTCAAAGGACTAGAAGGATTTGAACTAGAACTTTGGTATGTCTGGAAAGTCTATAAACACACCTCAGATAAATGCTAGCAGTAAGGGACAGAGAATATTAAAAATGCTTGGAAATAAAAAAAGGCATCAGTCATATTTTTTGCTTACTATATCCTGAAAAATAAAAGCAGTGGTGTCACATATACGCAGTCCCTGCCAGTCGTTGACAAGGCAGAGGCAGGTACCTCTCTGTTGGAGCCACTGGCCATGCTCCAGCTCCCGTGATCCAGAGCCGTGAGGGAACACCCTGACATGGAGTGTGTGACCAGAGGATGTGGCGCTCCACAAGCAGGTGAGTTTGAGTTCTCTCACACAGGAAAGGGGTTACATCTGCAAGCTGTATCTCTGATGTATGTGTAATAACATAACACCCTCAGAAAAGAGGGAGATTTTCTCTGAAGTAGCCTCCACTGGCAGTTGCCATGTGCTGTGTCTGTCCCTGTAACACAGAGCAGATCCCCACCCGTGCTGAAAGCAGTGACTCCTGCACACATGGCAGCATGTGGCAGCAGCTGAGTGCTTGGGGATGTGCTTGTGCTTGTGCAGTTAAGAAGCATGAACCCATTTAAATTGTTGAGAAGCTTTAAATCTAAATTTCTATTGAAATTATTCCCTTGTTAATTGGAACTATATTTTATTTTCTGAAAATACTAATATTACCTTGGCAGAACATAATGGATCTAGGCACTTGGAAGAAGTTTTACAGGTTTCTTTGACACTGACAATTTTCAAAATTGATTTTCAGAAATTTTCAAAATTAAACTGTTTTCATTTAGATGCCAACAAGCTGTTTTTTGTTGGTTTTTTTTTAAACGCTCGCTCTGTGATTCCTGTAGAAATTGGCTATTTTCCCGATATGTGGTGTTTTCAATGCTGACACTTGGTGGTGCTGCAGTTAATAGGTTCATATTTTTCTGCTGCTGTTTCTCTGCTGCCACTGGTTTACTCCTCTCCTCCATTTGCCGATATGCTTGGGCCGCTGTCGAGGTCCCAGGGAAAAAACATTATTCATATTCCTGAGGAACTACCACCCATTTATCAGCAGTTCTTAAATTAATAATAAGAACTGGATTAACAGCAACAACAACAACAACACATCTGCCCTTACGGTGCAGTTTCCTTTCAAAATGCATAAGCATCATTCAAGTGAAGAAGTGTAAATACAGGCAAGGTATATACAGTAATTTTAAGTATCAGTAATTATAAGCATCAGCACAGAAGGGAAGCTCCTAAAAGGACCTGGAGAGATCATGGAGTCCATCCTCTTCATGAAGGAGCAAGGATAGCTGGAGTTGTCCCCAACTTTCTGTGGAATACTGGTGTAGGCTTTATGGGAATACCTCAAATGCTTTGATGTGTTTTACATGCACATCTCCCACGCGGGATCCTTGCCTAAGTGAAGACGGAGGCGAGGCACGTGGCATTTGGGTGTTTCAATCTGAGAGGCCAGAAATATTTGTATATGCCAGTGCACAGTGCAACTGAGATTTTCCAGCATTTCTGTGGGGTTCATCCGTAAGTCCACAGGTGCCAGAGGAACTGCAGAAGGCAATAGGAGCTGCATTCATGTTGCTTTGCTCCGAGACTCCTCAGGTTTTCCTCCTGACACCCCAGAAGCTTGGCATGGCCACTGCTTTTCACCCCTGAGAGCCCTCACAGGTGTTTATGGCATTAAGGAAGACACTGCAGGTAATCCTGGCATGATAATCCTGGCATGATCCCAGCCAGGTTTTTCTGTTGGGAAGGAGGAACATTCCTGCATGGCTGTGATGAAAAGCTGTCTCTCTGCTCCCACTCCCATAGCCCACCACCTTTGCACAGCTCCAGACTGTTTCAAGCAGGAAATAACCCATAGGGACAAATGACCTTAATTATTAGGACAAAGATTGCTTGTTTAAGTGCAGAATCTTAGTATTAATACAAGAAATAATCAAGATATGTTGTTGTAATTAAATTGAATCCTTTTTTTCCTCCCCAAAGATTTCTCTCTCAATCCAATTTATTATTTGGTTGGTTAATCAGTATTAAAGACCCAAAGAAATGGTGTTTCACACATGATAAGCATGACCTAGAGCCTGACTGCTATTAAGGGCTTCCTGGGAAGTGCTCAGGTTTCAGGCTCTAAAAAACAATGCTGTAGCTGACAAATTGCAGTGAACACACATACATGGAAGAAATGAGGTTCAGGAGCACAATGAATGTGCTCCTGCTGAAACAACAGAGACACTAAGCTGATGTGGAAAAATTGTGGTGAAAGCCTCAAAACATATGGCAGGATCAGTTTTGGACACATTTTAATGCCTTTTAACATGCAAGCTTCATACATCATTGGTCTTGATAGGTAAAAGCAAGCTGCTTGTCACAATCTGCTGCCTCACAAAAGCTCATTTGATGTGTGGACTTTGGATTTGGGGCAGAAAGGGGGAGTTAGGTGCCACAAGAAGAGACGTCATTGTCAAATTATGAATGGGAGAAATTGTAACATATACTACCGGATAACATATACTCAATCTCTCAAAAAGAAAAGAAAAAAGGTGGGAAGAAAAAAGGCTGAAAATATCCTTCATTATTTGGGTGGAATTTTACTTTTTTTTTTCAGAGAAGAAAAATATGTTTGTACCTTTATTTGTTTTCTTGGGTTTTTTTAATTGTAGATATCATTCCCTATTATACTTAATAGTTAAGAGAAAAAAAATTGTTTACTCTTCATCTGGGGAATAGTTTGTTTTCCTTTGCACTATGAGGTCTGTCCTTTTTATCAATGGATTGTATTATGTGTGATTTTCCCCTGGAAATTATAGAGAAACCCTGACTCTTCTGGGCGCTGAGAGAGTAAAATGTAGTCTGTCTGACAGATTGAAATGGTTTTGCTGAGTTCTTCTTCAGAACTGTGCTCCATTTTATTTTAAACCTAATTTAAAACCAACATCAAACATTGCCTGAGCTCTTATTTCAGTCCACATTGTACCTAGTAACTTGTAGGCCATCAATTTACAGATATACATTTACAGATGCACTTGTATGACTGTTACTCCTGCTGAAACTCCCTTGCCATGTATGGGAAAACTCGAGGAGGATTTGACCACTATTCTCTAAGAATAAGTTTCCAGGATTAATTCCAATACTTTTCTCAGCAAGAAAGGTCTAGATTTTTTAAAATTTGCTTTCTTCTTTTATTCCCAGAGACATATATACCTGTTAGGCACAGGTATGTATTTCTTTCTTGTTTTCAGGATTGTCTTGTTTAGTCTTCCCAGCGGATTTGACATAGACACTCCCCGTTCTCAGGCTGGCTTTTCTCTCAAAGAGAGTTGGATGAAAGCTGGGCCTTGCAAAGGAAAACAAAGCCACAAATATCATGAAGAAAAGCAAGCAATAGTTATTTGTACACCATGTACCCTGTGCATACCTATCTTATCCCAAATCAAGCAACTCAGCAGACAATAAAAGCGGATGTTGCCAGGATCTTGCTCAGCAAGAGCCCTGAGATGGCCAAGGTTCCTCTGCATTTTCCTGGTGCTGTTTCTCTTTGTCTTGGTTGGGGATGTTCTGGAGATAGCTTGCACCTCCACCTGGGTTTGGGTGCAGGCAGATTGTATATTTATCTTGTTTTGTACACACAGCTACTCATATCACTGAATTGGTTATTAAAAATATTGGGGAAGAAAATAATCTTTGGGAAAGATTGTATGCTTTTAGATTTGAGAAGGTGAAAACCATATTAAAAATAGATCTTTTTTAGAGAACAGAGATTTGAGATAGCAAAACCAAAATGATTCAACCCATTTTGAATGAGACCTGTATATCAAAGGGTATGATTCACTATGAATGAAGAAAAACTGGCCTTAAACTGCCACTTAGTATTTACTGAACATGTGTGCACTCAGATTTAAATAAAGATGAACAAGAAAGAGTCTGAGAAGGACCTCAGCATGAACCTCACAGTAATATTCTATATACAAATAATTTTATTATTATTATGGTGCAAGTCTTTCTACAGACTTAAAAGAATACTGGGTGTTAGCACCCAGCTAGCTCACCAAGCAGAAACTGACAGTGAACAACTAAATCTTCTTTCATGACAGATTTTCCAATATAATATATAGACTGTATATAGGAGACGGTGGGAATTGGAAAATCCCATTCTAAGCCAAAATGAACACTCCCTGAGCAAGCTTTGCTGGCTGGCAGATGATGGATACAGTGCCATGATCCTCCCAGGAAGAACAGCTATATCCAAATCCTCCTTTCTAGACCTTCTGCATACCTGGGTCCTGTGGCCCAAAACCACCTCTCTAGGTTGTGATCCCCCTGCCAAAGCACAGCATTTAAGATTCCATTTGATCCCAAGATTTCCATGAAAGATGTAAGAAAATGCTGTAGGAGATCCTGTGCCTGGATGGACATGTAAGATATCCTCAGTTGTTGGAGCAAGTCCGGCAGCTGCTGACTGACAGACCCTCACTGTGATTGCAGCTCTAGCCTCTTATTCCTGCAAAATCAATACCTGTGGGATATAAGGTCTTTTTTTCATGTTGCTGGTCATTATTGGTGTTTTTTCCTTAAAGGTAATCCCTGGCCTAGCTCCGTGATTCATACCGTGGTTGACAACCTCAGCACGTATCAATGACTGAACTGATTTTAATAAACTACTCCAGATAAATAGAAATGTGGTGTCAAAATGTCTTGGTCCTCAAGACTTCACTCCTATTGCTTTATACAGAATACAATGCTCCTAACCAGAGCTGGAAGTAAAACAGTTGACAAAAGTATGTGTGGCTCAGATTACAGTGTTTGCCTGCTCCAGACTGTGCCAAGGCAGATGGGAATCTCTACAGAGGATTGATTACTCTATTAACTGAAGCACCATTATTTTCCCAATTTCACCTTTTCTAAAAAACCTTCTGTGTACCTATAACCTAAAACCTGACTTCCTGAGGTAGGTGATATTACAGCTTCAGTGAGTGGCAGCCTGTGAGACAGAGAGCACAGTTTGAGTGCTGCTGATGAGCTGTCGGGAGTTTTTGACAGAAAACTTTCCTTTGAAAACTGTTTTAATTATTTTTGATTTATTAATACATACAAATGCTAGATCTCATTTTCAGGCTGCTAAAGTGCAGAAAGAGATCATGGCCAGATGTTTTCTTTGTGCTTTGTGCTCTGGCTGAACCTTGTAAACAAGCTATAACCCTCAAAGCAAATTTCGGGTTACACATGCTGCAGGAGGTATATGCCTGCTCTGCTTTAAAACCACACACCGTGAGAGTAGATGCTACCTTTGGCTTTCCTCCTCTAAAGATTTAGTTTATTATAGCTTAAAAATAAAAGTTTCAAGCTTTCATCTGTGCTGTGCTTGAAGCATGTAATATTTCTCCCAGTAAAATGAGATAACAGTGAGATGACTGAGGGAAGAGCACATAAGAAAAGACAATTTGATCCATCTGTCCTTACGTACTTACGGCAATGAATTACAGCTGCCAGTGGGATGTGCTCAAGAACAGCTGAGGCTGCCTCACACCCTGTGAACAGCCAAAGGCCATAGGGACACCCAGCCTCTTTCATGTAGGGCATAACTTGGGTCCCAGAAGTGTTTTGTGCATCTCCTTGGTGGTCACCTTCCAGGTGACATCTGTTGGGCCAACACCCAGGCCACCGAGGGGAACTGTGACTGGCACCCCTTTCCTCCCCACAGCTGTCCCGTTCTCTCCCAGAAAACACATCTGGGGCACAGTTTAGCTTCATCCTCCAGGAGCTGGGCTGACAAAGCTGCCAAGTCCCTGGTGCCAGCAGCCAGGCACCAGTGCATGGCAATGCCTTCCCCACGCTGAATGGAAGGAAGAGGTGGTGTGTGGGGAACACCCAGTGCTGCTGGAGCAGGGCTTGTGGCAGTGTGCACACCCTGTTCCATGCAGCCTGGCCATAGGAGGCTGCTCTCAGAAACTCTCACTGGAGTGGATCAGCAGTCCCCACTTCTGCTGCTCCCCTTGGTGTGGCAATGTCTGTGGTGTTGGATGAATCCCAGTTCTGGGACTGCTTCAGGGACTTATATGACGTGTGCCTGGTCTCAGCTCCTCTGACTGATCACCTGTGATTTTACAGCCTGCCTTTCCTCAAGCTGCTGTGCAAAACAGGAGTTTTTCCCCCTGAGGACTCTGGATTTGTGTCATCCAGAAATACACATCTCACCACACATCACTTGGGCTGTGGCCTGTCCTGGCCCTTCTAGGGAGGTTCTGCTTGTCCAGTCTCTGCTACTGCTTGATATTCTTAGCCAGAGAGACTTGCTGGAAAAGGGCAGTCCCATGAGCAGTTTCCTATGGATTTACTTGTGTGTATTTGTGTCTACTGAGCTGCAAGTTCCATTTAAAACAATTTTTTCGTGAACAGGGCATTCAGAACATTCCTCTCCAGAGTGGCCTCCTGAGTTTCTTGCAAGGGGTGGACTCTTACTCCACATCTCTTGTTGAGGTCAGTAATAGGCCTCTCCCCTTTCCTTTGAAATGCAGGAACTTAATTTCATGTCTTCTCTTCTAAATGGGGCAGTAATAAGTCAGAGGCTCAAGAGCAGCTCTGGAATGAGGGGAAAAAGGTGATGGTGAGCACAGATCCTGCTTTCCTTAGGAAAACACCCCAGAAACAGGATGGAGATATATATAGAAAGAGGCTTGCAGTTTTATCTCCTTTATGATAAAGCAGTATCATGGAAAGTAGCTGGGTACAGGGAAAGTGGCTTTTCAGGACGTTAAGTTTCCTGCAGGGTCCAAGCAGGGACAATGTGTTTTTTAGCTGGGTAAAAGAGCTGTTTCAAAAGGCCTTTCCTCCCCTCCAAAGCCTCACAGCCCCTCCTGTGTTTCTGAGATTGCATCTGGAAGGAAACAAAAGATGCAAACACCAGACCCAGTGTGCTAACTGAAAAAGATATTTTTTTCAGTCAAGCAGATGGTGAATAGAAACCTGCCACAGAAACCAGCCCACGCAACCCTTCCCAGCCCGTGTGTGCCTGGTAAATACAAACTGCCAGATAGAACAGAGAGATAGAGCTGGGCACAACAGCTCCTGCTATTAAAACACTGACCCCAGGAGCACACAGAAATTTATAATGAACTTGTGAAGGAGACATAAAAGTGCAAACACGGTGATGTCATCCGAGGGCTGTTCCAAGACACTACAGTTATGGCTTCTGTTCATTTGTAGGGCCCCCCAAACCCTGTGAGTCACCAGCAGGGACATGAACAAGCCCTGTGTGGGAGCACAGGTCAGCCAGAGGTAACAGTGGTGGCTGCTGGAAGCTGCACAGGCTGGAGGCACGGGCAGAGAGAGCAAGGCAGGCACAACCTGGCTCTGCTTCTGGCTACAGGAAAAAGTGAACAAGGAAAGGTGAGGGGGCAAAGCTGCAAGGAAAGAGGAAGATGGTGAGGCTGCAGAGAGTATGAGGCAAATAACCACTGTGAAGGTGGGATGGCCACAGCCAGGTGCCACAGCACTGTGCAGGGAACAAGCCACAAAAGCACTTTTGGAGCACACTGGTCCCAGGTGAACATCAGATGGCACTGAAACCCCAGGCACAAACCTCTGGCTTGTCCTGACTCCTTCCAGCAGGATGGCCAGGAGATATGTGAAGATGTGGGCAACTGAAGAAGAGGCAACCCAGATATTTGTCCATCTCCTATGCTATGACATGTTGGAAATTAATTATGTGGATTAATTGTTTATCACGAGGACCTGAGTTGTAAGACAGGATTTAATGTTGGATGGCAGACAAACTTCAGCTGGGATTTTCAGTGCATTATGTTTGCCACCTTCTGTTCATTCAGGACTCACCTAAAAATTGTGGAGGATAAATGCTGTTCAAAGCAGCCTGGTTTAGCTCATATGGATCTGTTATTATGTGTAGGAAAATATATAAAGTTTGAATTTTTCTGAGGAGTTAGAGGGTATTTTCTATTGATGGCATAACAGGATCCAGTCTGGCATAGACTGGCATTTGAGTTTTAGATACTCTGAACAAACTTATTGCTTTTACTGCTAGTTTTCTAACTCTTTCTTCTTTTTCCCCTAGATTTAAAAACTTTTATTTAAAACAGTCACTTGAGCCTCTCACATGGGTTGCATATACTGACAGCAACTCTCCTGTGTCCACATCTTTCCTTATAGAATGGTATTTTTGATTGACTTTCACACAGCAGAGGCTCCCAGAGGATCTCGTTGAACCATATGGGTCCTATCTTTTGACATAACAATTATTGCCTGATAATAGCACAATAGCAATAGCAGCATGTTTGGGAATCAACAGTGAAATACTAATGAATGTTAATGCATTGTTTTAATTTACTGCATTTGTTTTGTTGATGTACTTATTAACCTTCAGGTCTGTGGTTAATAAGGCATTCTATTTTAAGGTATTATTATCTAGGGGAAAAAGAGAAAAACAAAACTGATGAAGTTAGACCATTTGTTCTTCATTCCATTCACACTTTGATTGGCAATTGACAGCAGATTTAACCACTGACTCATAGACTAAAGGGACATTAATATAATTTTAATGACACAGTGAGAGAGGGAGAGTTTTAAAAGGAGAGAGCATATCTTATTTTAGCATTGCAGAGGCCATTATGGCCAGGAATGTCACACATTACACAAGGCAGCCCAAGGACTCTGGTCACAGGAGCCCTGCCCTTTGCATGCCCAGCAAAGCCAGTGGCACGATGGCCCAGGAAAATCCAGCAGCAAGGGGAGCACAGGCCTGTTCTGTAGTGCACCATCACTTCCCATGGGAAAAGGCCTCTTCCTCCCTGCTTTAAATTACTCCCTCCCAATTCTGCTGCCATTTTATCTCCTTTTCTTTCTGCTGCTATGGCCACACTGATGTAGGTATGGCCTGTTCATGTGCACCCAGCTTGGTTCAATTAACTGGCATAGGATTTGGGAGTTCTGAAGAGAGGACAGAGGGATTTCACTGGGAAAAGAAATAGCCTTAAGGCTCCTTCCTCTCATCCCCCTTTCCAGAAATCTTTTCCACCCTGGATGAGACTTATGGAAGTACACTAGTGATACATTAAAGAACATAACTTTCACTGACAATTATCAAGATTGACGCTTCTAAAACATTCTGGCCTATTTGAAATTTTTCCTCTTAGTAACTTTAATTGCCATAGTAAGGAAAGCAGCATCCTCATCTACATTAGCAAGGAAAACACCCTGAAAAACTGGAGAGATGGAGGTTGGAAGTGTAATTTTCCAAGCACAAACTGTGTGTGTCTGTCAGAGGTCTTGTTCCACCTTAACGACCTTGCTCAGCCTCATCTGTGACCCCACACCCTCTGCCTGGACCCTATTTAAGCACAACCAGAGATCACTGCTCCTTTCTTAGGTGATGCTGTGGAATGCTGCTCTCAGCTTTTTACTGTCCATGACCCTACCAAGGAGGAAAGTTCAACCTCTCCAATGTTTTGGAAAGAAATGGTAAGGTAGACAACAGCTTCACAATTTGGTTTCCTAAGTAAATCCCCTTTCTTTTTGTGTACAAAGCTTGCAGTTTAGGTCTTGAATTGTATACTTAATGCTGTTATTTGAAATAGCTAAAGCACACTTGGCATGCAATAGAATTTGGATGTCTAACACACTTGAATTAATTTGGAGACCTCTCCTTGAAGCTTTCACTGTAATTCCATCAACAAAATGCATTTAGTGTTTGACTCTCATATGTAAGTAAACTCTTTGGTTCCCAGGAGAAAGTTATGGTGGTTTTCTTTTCCCATTAAGATTTCTTTTAAAAATTTTCATTTCAAAGAAAGGAAAAATTCCTTGCATGTAGGGTGAGAGGTCTGGATTTTATATCACTGTTTATAGAAGTGTATATGCCTATGAAGCAGAACCTTCCATTTCCTGCAGTTCTTATAGTAGGGCAGCTGAAAGAAAGGGAAGAAAACAAAGGTAGGAGGGCATTTCAGTTCATTTAATCTATAAGCTGTTTTCAGTACTAAATGTCCTCTTTTCTGAAATGGGAAAACTATATTCCTGTTAAATCAGGAACCCCTGAAAGAAGGTGTTTTCCTTCACTTTGTGTCTGTATTTGAGTGTTTCTCTTTAGGGATAATGACTGCACACCCCTACTCAAGCATCTCTCTGGGCAGAATTTGTGTCCTTAAGCTTAGAAACTCCCCCTCAAAGGCTGTGATGGAACAATAGCCTCAGATTTTACACTGAGACTGCAAAGTTTTGGGACAGGAACACACATTCAGTGTTCATCTGTGGGCTAAATAATGTGCCTTGGGAGTACCAGAGCCCACCAGTCTCTTGGTGACTCTATGCATACTGAGATTTTTATTTGTGTTCACAAATGCCAGCGAGAGAATGAACATGGTGGAACAGAACCACTGTATTCATTACACTGGACTCTCCTTTTGTATTATCCCTTCTCATTGCTATTTCCTCTGAGGCAGCTGTTTATTATATACCCTGCTGGTGCAATTAATGAGAAAAACAACTTCTACTTGTGCTGACTAATGCAGAAACCCCACAACTTTCCAACAGCCACAGTGGGAAGGAAGGGTATCCGTGTGCTTTGTCTCTTGGAACAGGGATAGCTGCAGCCTGAAAGGGTTGGCATTTGGTCTGTGCTCAGGAAGTCCACCTAAATCCACACAGGTTTCCATGAAAAGCAGTTGTACTGTCAAGTTACCATTCTGATCACAAACATAACCATGCTTCAAAAAACCTTAGAAGTAATATAACTCCAAATAGATAGAGTTTGATACAGAACACAACTATAAAATATTTAATAAACTCTTTTCCCCATAAAGTAATCTAAAAGGAAATACACAATATTTCCTTTCAAGTTTTTCTTTGTTTTGTTTTGTTTTTTTTTTTCCTTTAAGCCTTTTAGATATGTACATTATACAACTACCACCTCACTCTTTTCAGAGGTATGCACACAGCATGTTGCTTTTACTTCAAAATCTTTGATTCCTTGGAACTTGTATTGATCCATGGAAGAGAAACATCTACAATTCAGTACCATTTTATTGTAATTCCCTATTCATTTCCACTTAGATTCCAGTGCCTGTCCCCTACACAGCACATGGAGCACAGGCTGGCACAGCAATCTTTCATCACTGTTCAAAGTATCCTCCAGGCTTTTGAAGATCTGACCTGCATCAAACAATTGCAGTGCAGTGGTATTGTTGATTTGCTCTGTGATGTGCCAGGTTGACTGGGGAAACATATTAAGGGTCACTTCACAGTGACCCTTAGAAAACCCTTAAAAAATAGGCAACTATATCAGTAGACCTCAGATAACACTACAAATGTAGCCCCATGTCTATTTCCCCTGCTCTTAATTTTTCCTGTTGTTAGGGCTGGGATGTACAGGTTTCTTAACTGTGATCTTTTGTGCACAGAGTTGTTTGCTTTCTGCTTAAAAGTTTGACAAAGAAACATTAGTCCAAATCCTTGGATAACTTCGAACAAGAGAGTTGATGTGTGGATTTCAGGTTCATCACACTGCAAGGAAAAGGCATCTTAGTGAAGACCAAACTTTAAGTTTCTTGTGTTTTCTTTGAAGTCTGGAAGGAAGTGAGTGATCCTGGTGTTTGAGACAGAAATCTGATGTTTAGAAGCGCCTCTGTGTGTTTATGCTGCTCAGTAGTTCAACTCTTCCCACTCTTCACCCTGTGAGAAATTGTGTAGGAAAGGATTGATCACTTGCTGGGTTCTGCTGTGTAACTCTGCATGAGCTGCTCCACTCCAACTTTGCTCACCTGGGGAAACACCTGAGCACAGCTCTAAGTACAAGGCAGATGAGGTTTGTTAAAAGCCAGCAAAAGGGTTTAAAGCTCCACTAGCTGAAATGGATCCATGCAGATTTAAACTTCCAAGGTAACCAAGTGGTACAAAACACATACCAATATAACCAATGATGTTTTGTAGAACTGGAGTCATTAGAGGGGGAAAAAAGTCTGGTCAAAAAACCATCAAGAGTGTCCTTATCAAACAGATTGATAAGGCTCTTGTTAATCAGAAAGGGATGTGACAGTGTACAGCAGTATTTTGTCATTCACATCTCAAAAAACCAAAACCTGTTCTTTCAGTCCTGTGACATCTTTCCATCATTGCTATATATTAGGAACAGAAGTCACAATTTTCACAGCTTTCTCTGGAACAGGCAAATAAAACTGGGTGTATTTATAGTCTCTTGAAGAATACAGGCACTGATATTTAAAGTGCAGTTGGTGATTCATGGAAAACTGATAAACATTAATTTCAAAACAATTGTATGGAAGGCTCTCATTGTGCTCCCTTTAGCTGCCTTTTCTTCTATCTTGCCTCTTAGTCATACATCCTGAAACACCCCAAGATCTTCCTATGGAAGGATCTATTTGTGTCATTTATATCAGTATTCTTTTTAGGTTACTTGTGTTCTTAATATTGTCCTTAATACACCTGTGAAATAATAATTCTGTCTCTAAAATATGCATTTGTGAACATCTCCTAAGACATGCCAGCAGACCAGCACTGTCACAAGAATTGCTACTAGCCTAAGTGACACCTGCTTTTGCAGTTTTACAGATCTGTAGGAATTCTAGACTAGAAGATTACTTTTAACCTTTAACTGTTTTTCTTGTACTACAGCTTAGGGACTTTTTGCTTTTTTACTGCCTGTGCCTTGTCTCTCTTGAATAAACATAAGCTGCCAGAATGGACAAACCAGATTCTTTTTTAAGCATTTAGTACTGTGAAAAAGATGGTTGTATTCACTTGAACTCATTTCCTGAAACATTATATAACTTTTTGTTTAGCAAAGATAAGAGGCAAAACACAGTTGGTACTAATCTCTCCTCTAAATTAAAACAATGAGGACTTTGGCTCTACAGTAGAAAAGGGGGAAGTTAGAAACTGTAATTCTTCAGTTCAACCATAATTTCATCCTTTGAGTTGCCAAAGAGCTGTCACTAGTGTACTCTTCTGAGTAAGTGATTATAGGTGGGGAAACAGGGATTTAGAAAAGGGTCTGGGAGGACTTTATTTTGTCGCTGTTTCAAAAAATGAAAAGAATTATCAAGTATGAGTTGATCTGATTCATGTGGGATTAGAAACCACCTTTGTGTGCAACCTGCCCAGGAACTTGAGGCCCTGGTTGATGGATGAAAGCATCTGTAAGGGAACATATGCAGATTGAGGGAATGTGCTTTTGGGTACCTTTTTGCAGTGTGTTCTCCCTAGTGAGAGGGACAAAGTGTCCTTTCTGAATCTGGAAGAATTTTTTTGAGCTTTGGATTTCCTGTGTGAGTGCTCTCACTGCTGAACAAGGAGCTGCAAAGACCCTTCCCTATCCTCTCTTCTGTGGTTAAGGCATAAAGTTTCTTTTATGACACCAACCAGACCTGTTGGTTTCTGGTTCTCTCAGCCTCACAACACAATGTCTGTAAGTAAAAGGTATGCTGTGGCCTAGGATGATTTTTATTCACTGGATGCTACTAAAGATTCTCTAGAGTTAGTCCCAAGAAGTTATTTTCTCAGAACAATTTTAATCTGTTCTCTGATCAGAGAGATCCATGTAGCTAGTGTAATAGTATCTGGACTGAATTCACTGAGATGTGATTGATATGACTACACCAATTAAGGATGTGGCTTTCCCCCCCAGCTATATCAAGGCAGAGTAACTTTCTGATAAAACATTTCCCTGAGAAGCATACCCAGAAATACAAATTAAATTGTTAATAGAAAACCTAACAGGAATTTTTGGCCTTGGAACTGAATTGGCCTGTACAATGCCAGTTAGAGATATCTGCACAAGAGTCCTAGGTTGTGCTGTATTTGGATTAGAGTAGTCTGGATGATGGCTCTTTCTCCAGTGCAAAGCTGGAATTGGCAAGGTGAGGAAGGAAGTCCTTTAGTGAATAAAACCCCTGTGGCTTGCTTTCTGTGTGGTGTTGAGATCCCAGTAAACAGGAGCTGATGGATCATCTGTCTGCTAAAGCATGAGACTGGTTCACACCACTTGACTCAGGATTTAATGAGTAACTTCACAAACGTTAATGAATGTAGAAATGTAGTCTTCTTCTGGGTACTGCTGAGGGCTGGATTTGGCTGCTTGCTGCATCCAGAAATGTACCTGCAGAGGGTTAATGCAGTTCTAGCAGTGAGCTGTGCCTGCTAATTGCAACCCTTTGCCCTCCTGAGTCTGTGCCACTTCCTGAACTTGGATCGGAAATGACAAGGAGGTAATTGTTTAGGTGAAAGCTAATTACGTTATTATTGTATGTTCACTGGTCAATAATATGTACTGCTTGTCATAAATAATGGTGTTGGAAAGGAGTGCCTGGATCAATTCAATTCACCCTCAACATCAAGCAACCTTTCATTTTTGCTGTGCGTGCATACAAAGCAGCAAGTTCATTCCTTCAGCTCTGTCATCTCCCTCCCTGCCAGTGCTCAGAGGGAGGAAGACAGCAGAGCAGCAAGACCTGCTCAAATACATGCAGGTTTGTTTGGAAGGAGAAGCAAGCACCCTGCTGCCCTTCAATGTGAATTGTGAAAGGAGTTATTTTTACCACAAAGAGCTTGCTTAAAAATATATTTGTAAGCATCTCTATTGTTTGTGAACAATGGAATACTGCAAATAATGGAGGGAAAGTTATGAACGAAGGGGTGTAGGTCTTATTTCTGCTCAAATTTTGGTTTTTTTTAAAGATAAGAAACCTGCAGCAGAATAATGTGTTTTTCTTTTAGGATTTACCTTCCCACAGCAAATTAAGAATCTGTACCAGAGGCTATCAGTGATAGTTGCTGTGTTTTAATGACACCCAGAGCTTATGGACTCTGGCCACAAAAGAGGATTTCCAATGTTTTTGTGCAAAAGATATGAGAAGCTTATGGGTGCCAGTGACACGTGTGCAATGATATTAAGCATTGCTCTTTAGCACTAGGGAACTCTCTTGACACAGGTGCTTTTTCAGCTTGGAAGAGATGCTTGTTAACATGATAATGCTGTGAAATTTCTCAGGTATATGAAGTAAACCACCTTGCCCCAGTCTGCAAAATCACTTTGGGTATGAACAAGTATAAACTATGGCACTTTCCATGCCACTTGTACTTGTAGGAGAAGTGAGAGCTGGGAAAACCATGTCTGTCCTTATTTTTGTACCTCTTTTACTTATCCATGAGCTGTCTTCTCTCTGTGCTGAAGGTATCCCAACAGCCAGGCTGAAGGGTCATAGATATTCTGGGATAAGGTAACCTCTTGCAATAGCACCTCTCCTCTCTGTCTGCAGTGTGGTGAACTCGTCTTGTCTTTTCAAAGCAATTTAATTATTCTCACCTAACCTGTTGACATTAGATATATTTTGGGTAAAATGTGCAGTATTTTAAGAGATAGGGGTGAAGCAGGTTTTCTCAAGGGTAACTGAGAAGATCTTCAGTTTTGGGGTGTGCTCTGTAGTTATGTGCAAGTATCCGGTAGGAGCTTTGGTCTCTCAAAAGCCTGAAACCTCTGAGATGACCTTGGGGTTCTGAGGACCAAAATCTTTCATTTGGGCAGAAATGTGAGAACCTCAAAGTCTCAAGTAGTCACCTTGACTTTTGTTGATGTTGCTTACTAGCTCATTCTTGCATTCATTATCATTAGGGGAATTCCCTATGGTGACAGCCTCCAGTTTTGACATTTTTCCCTTTCACTGTAATTTTTTATTCACTGTTTTTGGTTCTTTTTCCTATTCTTGATTAGCCTTCCAATTATTTTTTCCATTTGTTTCTCCACTTTCTGTATCAAAAGGTAACATCAGAATCATTGTAGTTAAACTTTAAGAGCCCGGTAATTTAAGAGCATGTCATTGTTTTCAGATGAAATCTGGATTTATATGACGATATGCTGGACCATACACTAGTCCACAGTGGGTTATTTTCATAAACAGAAGCACCTGTATCCTGCTGAGTTTCTTTTTGTTCTGTTTGTATAATGAATGGTTAGGCTCCAAATAAACTTTCTGGAGTTAGTTGAAACTGCTGAAGCAGAACAGATACCCAATATCAGTGCCCTACATTTACAGGTGCCTGTGTGAAATCAGATATGCTGGTTCTTGAGAAGACTTTTGCAACATGCACAGAGCATTAGGAAAGTAGGATTGGATGTAGCAGGCCAGACTGAAAAGAGCTTGTTTGTTGTGGGAAGTGATGTTGTGCTTCTTCTGGTCGCTCCTGTATTGCTTTTACATCCTATTTCAGTCTACAAATGGCTATGAGGCCCTCAAAGGATTGTCTTATGTGCTGTTTGCTGCCCTGCACCAGTTTCATATGGGGAATTACTTCAAGTATTTTAGAGGTATCAATTGGAAAAGCCCAGCAGAAGAACAGGATTTCTGCTTGCAATCATATTTGAGAGTGATTGCAGCCCCAGACCTGTAACAGCAGATCCTGCTCTGTTTGTTTATCCTCGAGGGGTTCAGATAGCCCAGTTTGTGATACCTGCTGATGTCAGGAGAGGGTACAGGGGTGGTGCAATGTTCACAGTGCTCACACAGGACTGAAAGTGAGGAAAGCAGGTGCATTTTAAAGGCATGTAGGTGAGGTTCATGCTAAAAAATTGTCCTCCTGGATAAGAAACAAGTTAACAAGATAAAAACTTACTTGCCTGGGAAAGCCAGTTGTACAACGCGTGTGTTTTAATGTTGCTTATATAATGCCCATCAGGAGCTAATTTTGATTAATGTAAACATAAGTGGCCTATCTTTGGTTTGGAAGTGAATTCAGCTGAAATATCAGCTTGGGTCCTAAGCAAATTTGTCAGCAAAGGCAGTGAAATCACAGAATCACTGGGTTGGAAGAGACCTCCAGGATCAAGCCCAACCCAGCCCTAACAACTCATCCCGACTGAGTGCCACATCCAGTCTTTTGTTAAACACATCCAGGGATGGTGATTCCACCCTGGGCAGACTATTCCAGTACTTAACCACTGTTTCTGTGAAATCTTCTTCCTAATATCCAACCTATATTTCCCTTGATGCAGCCTGAGACTGTGTCCTCTCGTTCTGTCAGTTCCTGATTTCATGGAGCTGTTTCTAGTCAGGTAAAGGTGTGAACTGCTGTTCCTTCTACTCTCCATGAGGAGAATATTGCATGTAGACTTCCTTTAGTAAATACAGAGATATGTAAAACGTGTGAAGCTTTTAGCCTGCCACCAGTAGGTCAGACCCTTATCCCTCATGTAACCTTGAATTCACCTTGGTGAAAACCTGCAGTCTTATAGAAGAGCTGGAATTTTAGCACCCTTTTTTTCCTCCCCACGGTGAAATATGTCCTTTAGTCAATGAAAATAAAGTTTGAAATTATTGCTAATGTACATTTATCTGAATGTCCCAACTAAGAAACACATACCTGAACTTTTAGGATCTGATACCAATAAATTGTTGGAGTTGTTTATGTGCAGAGCTGAGCAAGCTGTTTTGGTTTTTGGGTTTTTTTTTTTGGTTTTTTTTTTGCTTAGCTTGGCAGACCAGACTAGTCGAAGAGGAAAGGACATCTCTGGTCAGCTGAAATATTTCACTTTGGTTTTTAAAGGGTGTAGCCATTTTTTAAAAGCAGCCAAATTTTCGAATAAACAGATGTAGAATTTTAAAAGTAGTTAAAAGTGCTTTGTAGAGCTATGTTTTCTGGTAGATTATTTTTAAAGAAGCTATTTCACAGAAATATGTAGGGAGAAGACTACTGCTGCTGTTTTTCACGCACAAATTGAAAATTAAGGTTAAAATCTGTCCTGTGTTTTAGCACATAAGGATTACCTTTTCTCAACACTCATTGAAGAAAACTTAAACTGCTGTGACAACTGATATTTTAACTGTATTCATGTGCTTTGGCATGTTTCAAGTTTCTTTGCCTTATCATGCAAAACCCCTATTAAAGAATATTAAATCTAATTTCCTTGAAATAATCTCTTTAATAGCTATACTCTGAAAGGAAGTGTAGCAACTAATTGTACTTTTTACAGATTTTTTTTTTTCCTGTTTTCTTTATGCAGGCATACTTATGCTTTAAGGCTTTCCAGTGAATTTAGGGTTTAACCTAGAAATGGCCTGACTTGCCATACTGTGGGAAGAAGGGATAGCAGACAAGTCCTGGAGTGAGAAAATAATTTAAATGCTAATAAATCTGGCCCAAGCAAAGGTGTTTACCAAACAGACATGAAGGGAAGGAATGTAGTTTGGAATTACAATGAGAGATCAAAAGATGTCTGAAATAGGATTGCAAAAGGAAATTAAAATATCTATGTTAAAGTGTAATTAATTTAATTAAAGACTTTGTAAAACAGATACAGAAGTAGGCACAGAAGTGGATGAATGCTTGAGATGTGCAGCTGATGTAATGTTCAAACATGTTAACAAAAATACGGCAGCTTTTGTCCGCCAAGAATGAGAGGATTTTTTCTATATAACTACAAAGTGCTGATCTGTGGAGACAGAGAAGGGCTAGGCAGAGACACACAGGGATTCTTGAGAGGTGTCTTTGCCAGAATTTCCTTCATTACTGGCATGTTTCAACTGAGCTGGGGCAAACTCTTGTTTATAAAAAGACACTTCTCCTGTCTGCATCTCCTGGTACAAGGCCCCTCAATATGAGCTGCTGAAGAGTGGTCTGACTGCTGGAAGGAATGCACCTGGGAACACAGAGGAGGGAGGAGTTTGGCTTACTAACCTCAGGACTGGAATCGGTACTGTTTGGCTTCAGCTCACCTGACTATGGGGAGCAGACAGCAATCCAACACCTTTCTTGTCATCTCTGAAAGGTGACCAGTTGCTCTAGAGGAGGTTGTGTCCAAAGTCATGGACAGTGGTACCTTCTGTGCATGAAAGAGGAGCTGTGAGTGCATCCTCTTACAATCATCAAAGTGCAAGCTGATATTATGTGTCTCAGCTGTGACCCGGGACAGGGAGGGTTCTACTCCTGCAAGGACAAGAAAATATTTGGCCATACTCTTGCTGTTTGCATCTCAGCAGCTATTTTCAGACCAAAACCGATGTGTGTAAATCGTTTCACCCTCAAAGTGAGAAGAGGTAGTTTTGCCAAAATCAACAGCGGGTTTCAAAGCCTTCCAGGTTCCCTGGAACACAAAGGCTGACTCAGAGCCGTGACTCACCATCAGGAAGCAGCGAGGGGGGGGGACCTCCTTATCTGCTTTCATATCTGGGGTGTGGGAACCAGTGGCAGGGTGGGGTCGGGAGGGGTGTGTGTTGGTGGGAGAATAGAGGAAAGGTTAAATATTGTGACAGCTTCCACTTCTTTGGAAAGCAATTTGGAAACAGCCATCCTTTCTTATGTCCTTCATGGCAACTGGAATTGTTTTAATAGGCAAAGCATGGGAGTACTGTAGATCCATTGATAGCTGTACAGTAAATCAGTCTCTGGGTGAATTGTTCATGTGCAAAGAGGTAGACAAATTTCTAAAATTTTAGAAGTGATGAGAGAAACTCCAGACACACAGGGAATTATTGCTGCTAAATTAGAGATGGCTCTGGGCTGTGTCATTCTCTTCTGCCTGGTGCTATTTGCTGTCACTGACTTGTGAGTGAAATATTGCAGGGGTTTTGCACCTGACTTTCAAAAGGCAACTTTTTTTGCCTGGATAGCAAAATGAGAACTTTCACTGGGGCTTTTTAAAAGCAAAAAGGTCCTCCAAATCCTGGGATATTACCAGTAAATAATGAAGCACAGCATCTCTCTTGTCAAAGGTGCTGAAGGATGCAGAGACCTGCCTGCCTTAAGGCCTGTCTGCACTATGTGCTTCTTTCAATCCTCCTTGACTTTGAGAATAAATAGTTATTTCAAGCTTCGCAAGATGCTAAATGGTTTTTCCTTTCACTTTGATTCTGGGCAACAGTATTGCATTATTTCATGGCTATCATTATTGGCTTTCTGACAAACTGTCCAGTGGCTGGTCAGCCCTCTGCCTGCAGCAGATGTTCCTGCATTGTTCTTTAATGGGCTGGACATTTCTTCTCTCCTAGCTCTGCAAATGAAAAGGCTTTCTGACCTCATTGCTTATGTCTCAGGAGGAATGACCCTCACTCTCTTGGCATGCCCTGCATTAGCTATGAGTGCTCAAAGTTTTCCTTATGGCCTGGCTCGTGTTTGGCTTGCCAGGAGCTTCCTGGTACCCATCTCTTCCCAGACCCCTTTGCTAACTGGGATGTGCCTCAGACCCATGGCCTGCCTGTGCAGGCTGGGCTTCCCTTCCTTCTTTCCCTGCTCATGCAGATGTGTCCAGGATAAGAGAGAGTGGTGATTTAACAAGACAAAACACCAAAGCAACATTTCTTCCTTCGGCAGGGCTCCAAGGAGACAGATGTTCCTGTGAAATGTCTGCTGTAGAGCAATCCAAAGAAGTAACTGCAGCTTGAACTGGTTTAGGTGTACCTGCACAAAATTCATTTGCCTGCACAGCAGCTGAGCCTTGACCCTGTGTGTTTGGCCCAGGCTGCCACACAGACTGCAGCTGGGGGTCAGCCCTCCTGAAACAGCCCCTGGTGTGTTCCCCAGCCAGGCTGTGATGGACATGGGCCCTTGAGCACCCTTTGGGGCAGCTGCTCCCTTGGCTGCCCCTGCCAAGAGGTCTTGCTGACCCTGCTGATAAAAATGGAAGAGATAAACAGGAGAGGAATACCTGCTTTTTGTTCAAAATATGGTTCAGCACTTTGTGATGCTTTTTGCAGTTCTGTATGTAGGACAAGCAGCCAAAGATTTGCTGCTCTTGTGTTAGCAGTGGTCACATTTGGGAGTGGTGCAAATGGCTGCACAGGTGAAAGCGAGTGATGACTTTGCTCACAGCAAAGAAAACTCTAGATCTGTGCTTTTCCTCAAACATCAGTTTTGGATTGACAACAATAGAGTTACTCACTCATCCCCATACAGTGTGCATAAGTGCATGTGAGAATTCTAAATTTACATGTGTGTGTGTTTTAGATTCCATCTCTATTGCAAAATTCACTGAATAAATGTATGTGCTCTCTAGCATGACGTTAATTTTGTGAGCTGCAGTGCCCTCCAAGCAAGGCACTCTGTCCTGCTCTGTCCCAAGTATCAGTGATTGTAGCTGTTAGACTCCATTGTGTCTGCAGCAGAAAGTAGTGTACAGTCCTGTGCCATTTTCCCTTTAATTCAATTTTTCTTACCAAAAAGAGTCCTGATGAGAGCAAGAAGAAGTATGCATTTTAAGAAAATTAGTAACTTTCTACCTTCTTTTTCAGGTCTTCCAGACACTTCCCTCTTCAAGTCCTATTTCTTCCTTTCCTTGATCCTTTGTTGAATATTATAATCCTGTGTTTATATCTGTCTGTTGCCACAGAAATAACTGTTGCTAACTAAGCTTGAAACTTTCTTGAGGGATAAAGGAAAAGGTTATTCCTTGTGTTTGTTTCATCTGTGTGAAAATAAAAAGTCTCCAATGGATTTCTCTTAAAGGTCACGAATTTGAACTTCTCTACTAGAACATGAAAGAAGTAAGGTCCTTTCAGTGGCATCACACTTCCCTTTCTCCAAACATCAGGTCTGGCAGTGTGCTTCTACATCCTGCCTTCCCCACCTGCCCCAGGTCTGCCTCAGCAGGGGTGAAGGATGGCTCAAGCCTTCTGCTCATCAGAGCTCTGCTATTGATGCCACAAACCACCTGAAAGCACCAACACTCCTTTCAGAAAGAGCTTATGTGGTCAGTGCAATGTCAGAGGGGCCCTGCCAGGGGATGTGCGGGGTGACTGTCCTGACCCCAAGGCCCTCATGCTTGTTTCCTTCCAAAAGTCCTTGTTTTGTGTGTACTGCTGTGCCACTCTGCCTTGGACACAGCTTTTGAAATCTAAAGCTAATATATTGCATATGCCTTATTGCTCTTTTTGAGACACGTTACTGCAAACAACCTCATTGTGTAGATAAAGATGAGCCATGGGGGGAAACCACAGTGGTACTTTTATTTGAATACAGGTAACACCTCACTTGTCTTTTTGCTTGCAAGAAGCAGTGAAAAGGAATGTGGGGTTTTTTTGTTTGTTTGTTTGTTTTTGTTGGGTTTTTTGTTGGTTTTGTTTTTGTTTTTTTGTTGTTGTTGTTGTTGGTTTTTTTTTTGCATTTAGCTTATTAAAAATGATATTTTTATGAAGGAGGGTGTTGTTTAACTATCTTTTCCATTGTAGGGAGAAACAAAGCAAAGAATTATACAAAACAATGCAAATTTAACAGGAAGTTTTAGACCCCTTGGAAGGCTGCTTTACATCCAGTGTAGTGTGTGGAAACCATGGTCACCCTTGAGTAATTCTCTACTTCAGCAGCTACTTAATGAAATAGGGCAGCTGTAGCTGTGCTACAGCTAGGTAGCAGTAGATTCTTTGGTGTGCTAATTTTGGATAATTCTTGTCACTAAAATAAAACCAAGCCCCATCCTGGTGGACATAGGCAGCTGTGGGTAACCCTTTGTATTACTGGTCTTTGAAGCACTAGGTAATGAATCTTTCTTCTTCCCTACTCTTTCAGTTTTACTTCTCCCTCATCTCTCTAATGAAGCCCTACCAATTTTTTAACAGTCCACCTGTTCACCCTCTACCTAAATCATCCCTTAGCATTTTTTCTTGAAAACACTTGAGGATCTGTAATGTGGGTTCAACATTTCAGTAGTTCTGCACAGCTCAAAACTTCCTGCAAAAATATTCTTAGGTATAATGAGCTCCATAGCCATTTAGAGGGCAACTAAATATGCTGCATATGGGTCAGCTGAGAAACAGACATTTTTTAAAAGGTCATAAATAACTCAAAAACAAAATAAGCAGTGAAAAAGATCCCATGGTAAGCTAAACTTCTCCTTTATACCAAACTCAGATTAAACTCTCATTTTAAAATTGTCTGCATTGTAGCAACATGATCCTCATGTAAAAACAATAAAGGAAACAAGAAATGCAGTCATTTGAAAACTTGTATAAAAAAATCTGTGTGTCACCTTGGATGGTAATGATAACCCATTTGAGTGTTCCTCTTCAGTTTGTCTTTGTTGCACTGTGTAACTTGACTAGACATTAAAACAGTGAATATATTTGAGCCAAAGTCCCCACTGCGCTGTGACCAGGCTCCTGTGATGGGTGCTACACCCTTGGGTCTGCAATGAAAAAGCTGCTGGAGGTACAGTAAGCCACAGGAAGGGCACTGCCTCAAAATGTTAGGCACTTTGTTGTTCTAGGCACACTCTTGCCCTTAGGTTTTATTTGTGGGTTCTTTTTTCTTTCTCTGTGTCTTGGTATTTCCACTTGTGAAAACTCTTCTCTGCAAGTGGCATCAAATATTTACACAATGGCAATATTGACAGAGGTTGAACATTTTCAAAATTTTCACCACATCCAGGAGCATCTGTTTCAGTCTTAGTCTTTGCCTTGTGTTTGTGTCAGAGTTAGGAACAGGAACCAAAAAGGAGGTGAGGAAGGATGGCAAGAGGGTAGAAGCCACAGCAGGACTGGGAGAAATGTGCAATGCTTCTGGTCTGGTTGCTTCAGGTTGTGCCCAGAGGCCTGTCCTTTTGCAGAGCAGAGCATGGTTTTGCTGCTGAATCTGTATCCATAACCATACTGACCTTGAAATATCCAGATGTCTCCATACTTCATGTGCTTGGAAAAACATACTGAGTGTTGGGAAACAATTGTTTTAGCACATGCTAGGCAGTAACAGTTGCTTTCCATAATTTTAAGTAATTGCTGAGCTCCTTGAGATGTGCATGTGTTTGGGTTTGGGGTTTTAATAGAGTACTGGCCTCTTCAGAAGTAGCAGGATGTTGGGATCCACACTGATTCCTAATTTGACTATCAGCCACAGATTTTATTTTTTTTCAGGAAGTTTTTCGTCAGCTATGTCATAAAGACAAATCTGCTCTGACTTGATAAAAAATTAGTCTGAATACCAGCAAGTGTAAATGATGAGAAGCAGAGCTGGCTGATCTCCAGCTCCCCTTCCTGTTTTCCTCATTAATACTGATTTTTGGGTAATGTCTGGCTCCAAAGCAACTCTAAAACATCACATCAGTGACCAAGTCCAACAAGGCCAGGTTTCAGTCTTGCCTTGTGTCTAGAGAGGGACAGATCTGTCCTTTCAAAACCTGAGGTAAGTGCAGGGTGAGACTATGACTCTGCCTGTCTGTTCCTAATGATCTCCTGTAAAGAAAACAGATGTTGAATACAGATTTTCTTGGAAGTGCAGTATAGCAGTAATTTAACAGGCTGGAATTTGGTTACAGCATGCTGACCTTTTAGCAATCCTCTCATAATTTATAGTAGCTTTCTGGTTAAAAACTTTCTTGGATGATCTTCCTTTATCTCCAATTTTGAACTAAAAACCCTTAAATGAACGTGAAAATAAAGTTTTCTGGAGTTTTGATCCTTTATAGATTCAGTTTCCTAAGTATCTACAAGAAAATCAAAAGCAAATATTTTCTGGGGTAATTAAAGCCAGTATTTAAATAAGTAAGAGAATAAGTCCTATAAAAATATGCAGTTGGAAGCAAAAATTGAGGGAAAAAAATGTTGGAAACCATAAATTGAAATATTTACCTCAGCTGGGAAGATGATCTCTGATTCAAGGGGAGGCAGGAGGAATCCTGATTTCTGCTTCCTGGCCTGACTTAGCACTGACTTTTTGTGGAGCTGGGCTCTGCCCTGCAGTCCCTCCTCTGACACGGAGGTTGGTGCCCAGTTCTTTGAGAGCTGGCTTTTCTCAGCACTCAGGGTCACCTGTCTTTGCCAGGGGCTTCTGTCCTGGACAGAAGTGGGAAGTTTGAAGCTGTACAGACAGGAGCTGCCTGTCAGCAAGCAGTGGAGAGTGGCTTTCTCCTGTGGATGTTGCCGAGGTGCTGCTTGAGCTCAACCCGTTTCACTTGGAGCAGGGATTGAATCATAAGCAGTGATCAGTGTGTTGTCCCCTAGACTGTGGTTCTGTCCCTACATAGACAACTCTGGAAGAGAATTCTAGTAAACCCTTTAACTTTTCCTCATTTTGGTTATGGTTAAATATTTCATATAGGGCAAATATTTTTAAATGCTTTTCTTGTGGATCACAACTGCTTTAATCATCTGATCTTCACACTGAAAACCTGCAGGACAAAGCTGTGTCTTGGTTGCCCAGATTTCAATTTTAAATTCCCCTGGGAGCTTTAATTAGGGTTGTTCTAAGCAGGGAGGTGAGCACTGAAAATGCAGTTCTTAATCATGGAAAACTTTTGTTTCATTTCAGTGGCTAAGATGTACCATGCTGGTTTTTAAAATGCCACTTTTAACAGGATACAAAAGAGCCCTTGGCCCCTGTGACAGCTCGACTCTTATTACCAGGGGCACAACTTGTGCTTCTGCTCATGGGCATGGCTACTTACCAACATAACAGTGCCAGCTGAGAGTATGGTAAGGTCAGGAATTCATTATTTTGTAAATTGTTTCGTTACTGGGGCTATAAAAGGTGTTTCATCCTTCAAGCCTGGGTCAGTTTGTCACAAAAATGCCCTGCGGTGACAGGAGGCTGAAAAAGGTGATTTTTAACTTCCTGCGCTTTCGGCAAGAACTTCCAACCCCGATTTACAAAGCACAGAAGAAAAGAATCTGAGGAATGTACTCAATGGCTATTGAGCAGATCCCAGCTCCTTTCAATGGAAGTAACCAAGTAACGCTGAAACCCAGCTCTGCCCTCCCCTGACAGCGCAGGCTGGGCTGGGGAAGGGCTGCCCTCCCCTCCCGGTGAGCCTCCAGCAGCGCAGGACTGTAAGGATGCATGGATCCACTCCCCTTACAAGGGAAGGCAATCTCTCCCTTTAAGTTGGAAGCATTAAAGCATTGTTGTTCTGCATTCATTTTGTGTTGCTACTGAAACTTTTGGACACGCAAGAGTAAAACCTTACATTGTACAGAAGTGCTGTGTTAGCTGAGGGCTGTTGCAAAGGGAGCTGCTGCGTGTGCTGTTTCTGGGAGAGGAGCCTGGAATAGCAGGGCCACTGCTGTGCTGGCACAGGGAGATTGCACTGCTATTGTGATGTGACCTTGAGGTCTTTGGCATACAGAGAGAGATGAACAAATTCATTCTCTCTAACTGGGATCCAGTTAGGAATAGGGGCAATGGTTTTACACTGAAAGGGTAGAATTAGACCAGATATCAGAGGGACTTCTTTACAGTGAGGGTGGTGAAACAGGGGAACAGGCTTACCAGAGAGCTGGGAGATGCCCACAGCCCTGGAAACATCCAAGGTCAGGTTGGGTGGGGCTCTGAGCAACCTGTTCTAGTTGGAGTTGTCCCTGCTCATTGCTGGAGAGTTGGCCTCCATGGACCTCTAAGGTCCCTCCCAACCCAAACCATTCCAGATTTCTAGATTTCATGACTAGATTTCTCTAGTGATTCTAGAGAGGACTAGGTTTTGCCTGTAATGGAGAACGGCCTGTAATAACATGGGAGTTTATATTTATTTAAGAACTTTGAAGTGCTTAATTTTTATATCTTAAGAAGTAGAAGAAACAGAGGAACATGTGACAAGCAAACACTTCAGTACCTGAAGTTAGATTGACATGCTGCTAAAAATACTTATCAGGGCTGGGAATGCTGCACAGCATGGGCTGGGGAGGCCTTCAATTTGCACTGGCAGCATGGGCAACCTTGTATGGGCTTTGTCATGTGTGGAGTGGTAAGCCACAAAAAGGGGGGGATTTCATCCTGTGTGAGTAGGTGGGATCTCTGGTATAAACTGGAGCTGAATATGGTTCATTAAAAAATATTTCAGTGGAACTGGGAGCATGTTAGGCTGGTGTGAGAAATTTAATTGAGGTATAGGAAAAGAGCATGCAAGATACAAAATGTCAGTTTGTCCAGGTTGGAGAATGTTGCAAACAGCCACATAGCTATCACAATCTATAGCTATCTTTTTACAGAGCTATTGCTGCTTTTGTCATGGTCTGAGCTTAGCAAGGTATTTCACTGTTCAGAGAGCCAATCTGCGTTCACCAAAAAATTAGCCAGGGTTAAAAAGCTTATTGTAATCTGTTCTTGGACTGAATTGTTCCTGTTGGACCTGTAAAACTGCTGTCTAAACTATAACATTAAGCAGAAGAATCTAAAGAAAAAAGGGGTAAATTTATTAAATTGCCTTGCCAAGTCCCCTCTCTCATGCAGGGATTCAAATTCCTGTGAATTATTTGCACTGCATATATGTTGGTTTACACCCAAGATGTGCTCTGAAGTAAATTAACCAGACTTCTGTGTGGGCAGGGAGCAGGTTTTTCTGCTCTGCTTCCAAGTGTGGACAGTAGGATAAGGTGCATCAGAAACCAAGACCCACATGAAATGCAATTGCAAGCCAGTTTGGATCATTTGCATCACCTACCCCATGGATTGTGGTGGGCCACCTACATAAATAACAAAGGCAGTGTAAAATTATCCCCTGTCTGGAGGTGTCTGTGCAAAAGCATTAGCTGGTGCACAGTGGTTGTGGCAGAATGCATCAGAAATTCAAATTACATTTCATAACACACTGTGTTAGCTTTTCACTGCATCTGTAGCACTCTCATGGCAGTGACTGAGACATTGCCTTCACCAGAGACTGTGTTATTACCCTAAATAAACTTAACTGGAAACTCCAGTGTCACAAAAACAAAGTTCATCTGGATCTCTCCCACTAATGCCCTTTGCAGCTGTGTCTATGCAGTGAATCACAAAGGAGGAAAAGCAGGAGGTAAGAGGAAAGCAGGAGCTCCTCCAAAGGGAGCTGCCTGCTGGGCACAGTGCTGGGGCCACTTGTGGCTGCTGCTCCTCAGCTGTGGTGAGTGAGCAGAGAACTGTAGCTCTCAGGGAAGCAAAGGTCTGACGATCCTATCAAATCTGTGCTACTATTTCAAAAGTGGCAGAGCCATAGATAGAGCCTGGACGTTTGACTTCCAGTGAGATTTGTTAGGACTGTCCATAAGTGGCTGCAGAAAATTGGGTCCTGTGTTGCTGAGCTCCTGGACAGACAGAGATCCTTCCAAGTGAAGTACTGGTACTAAGGGAAGAGCAGCCTTTAAAAAGGAAACATGACAGAAGCTAAAAAAATTTTTAAATGGTGGTGCAGCACAGTTAAACATTGTCTGGCCAAATTCTATTACTGAGATGTTAATAGAACTGGAAGGATAGAAATACCTAATCAGTCAGAGGAAGAGAATGCATTAAAAAACCACCACTGTTAACAGTTTTTAAAAAAGACAAGGAGGAGGGGGGATGCTTTTGGTTATTCCTTTTGCCTTTCTTTCCTCCAGTCTTGGCTCATGTTTCTTGCTGGCTTGGTGTTTGGGGCATCAGATTTGTTGTCATATTCTTGAAGCTTAAAAGCAAATGGGAAATTAGCAGCCCCAGTCCAGACCTTATTTCTTGTGCTACAATGCAGAGACAACCCAAAGGACCTTTAAGGTCAGTAAAACAGACATTGTTTACCTCTCTGTTTAGAGGGGATTTTTACTTACTTGCTCAGCCTCAGTGTTGGCAGCTGGCACTATGTATTTTATCTTGATCTTTGGCTTTACCCTCCATGAATGGTCAGCTCTCCACTTCCCATCCTTATCCTGTTCACTGAGGTCTGTAGCTAAAGGCAATCTACCTGTTGCTAGATGGAGAAAAAAAAAATACAAAAAATCTTATCTGGAGCAGAGCATTAGTGTTTCTGAAAGAGTGTTCAGATATAAAGACAGAAGAAACTGCTGAGTGGCCTCCTTCCTCCCTGCCTGTCCCATCTGGCTCTCCCCTGATCTGAATGAGTGCCAGCCCACTGCTCCCTTGTGCCAGGGATCTGATGCTGGCAAAGCCTGGCTCAGGACCTTGTGTTTCTCTGGTCCCATGTCTGGCTAACACACCATGGGCAGATGATGTGATGTGGGGGATGCAGACCATGTCTTGATAGAAGAAGTCCCCTCAGGACAGCACAAATGAGAAAAATTGTCTTTTTTGCTATGGCCAAAAATTTTCAAGGAGCTAGAGTAAGATGAATATTGACAGTCATAGAATTTTTAAATAAAAAGTTATCCTTAGTTAAGTTTCTGCTGGAAAGAAAAATGAGTCAGGAAAAGATATTTGATTTTCTTTTTACAACATCCATCTTAGAACAGCATAAAACTGAAATGTTTAATCCCACTAAAATCAACTAATGGGTGACCTAAGATGATGATACTGTCATATGCAATAACTCTGACAAAGCTGATGGAAAAGTGACTCTTGGTTTAATGTAATAAACTCTGTTTCCCCCCTGGTACTATTTTGTACTCTTTTTAAGCAGAAGACAAGGAGTTCTCCAGCATTTGTCTTCATCAGTTGCATGTTTATGAGCAAGTCTCTTGAATTCAAACTTTACAGTTGGTTGTACTTAAGTGAAACTCCATAAAACTAGATAAGGGAGCTACCCCAACTTTTTTATAGCAACTTTTAACTGTTGCAGATGAACATTATAATGATTTATTAAGAAAATTATATACTTCTACCAAGTGTTCTGCTACCTAATTGATTTCCTACAAGGCTGTCTAAAAACCCTCTGAATTTGAGTAAAACTTGATAACCAGATTTGAAACATTGCTGACTTAATTGAATTATTTGTAGTTTGGATAATTATTTGAAATCTCATCTATCTGGAATGAATAAGTAGCCCTACTAATTTGATAAAGGTTGTATGGCCTCTCTTGAAATGGTAATTCTTCACTGTTACTTTTAAAGTATCTCTGGTAACAGCCAAACAAACATACAATTTATGATATCACTTAAAACTATGTTAATCTACTGGCCAGCTTCAGATTTTAGTTAAAAATGTCTGGTAGCAGTGGAAAAACATACCTATTTGGCAAACTGTCAACTTTTTTCTGGGTCAATGCTCATAAAAATATCTTTTATTTACCAAGATTAAACAATAGCAGTTTGTTTTCCATTTACTATCATAAAACAATCATGGCATGAAATCTGGTACATTCTGCTAAGAAATATAGGTCCAATTAGTTCATTTATTTCTGTCAACTCTTTGTCCAAGCCTGCATTTACAGCTTTTGATGGTTCCAGATTTATTTTTATGGATTCAATTTTAGCTCTGAAGACTGGAACAATCTAGTGTACAATCTATCATTCCAGTAATACTTTTTTCAGAGATTAAGCAAGACCGAGTCATCTGTTGTATTATATATTTGTTTCCTTTTAAAGCAATAGCAATTATATATTTACCTGAATTTGATTGATTGAACATTTCTAGGTTGTTACGTTTCTGGACTGAACAAATAGTTCTGCACATTGTTTTCTTGTAACAACTGGTGTTTTAAGCAAGTAGAGCCTCAATGTGATGTTAACCAGAATATTATCTGTTTGGGTTACAGGATTTTCTTACATAACACTCTTTGCTGTTACTTCCAGCGTTCGGCAGCTGTTAAACAAATATTGTTCCAGAGTGTCTGCAGATTTCAGTGTTTAATTTCCCCATGGCTATTGTTTGTCATTCAACAAAATAAAAGTGTGAAAGGTTGATCAATAGGAAACGAAAGTGGCTTCATTAAACAGTGTCTCAGAAAAAGCTACGCCTTTGTAATCAATGTTTTCTCTAGCTCTCTCTCCAAAAGGGGCAGTGTAGGAAGCAATAGTTATTTTTAAGATAGGAATTATTTTTTTACTTGATGACATAATAAAAATATCAGGAGGTTCATGGATGGACAGGGTCAGTAATAATGTGTGTAAACGTCTATGAGGAGCCCCTTCATGAGACTCTTAGTGAAAGTTTGTTTCCTAGTAGAAGTTTGGAGCTCCTGTGTCCAAGGTATATTTTTTAAGTGACATTTACTTAATATTGTTTACTAGGTAAGTAATGACCTTGTTGCAAATTACATTTACTTTGTCTTAAGCAGCGACTGCTTTGTGCTGTGAGGGTTTAAAAGTGGAATTAGTTCATGAAAATCATAGCAGGAAAAAGTTCTAGAATATAAAAGTCACTAAGTAGACTGAGGGGAGGGCATCTCTCTCATTTCTAGAAATGTCTGACAGTTTCTTCTAGCTGCAGAAATGTGTTTATAAGCTCATAAGAGATATTTGCCTACTTTTGAACTTTGCCTAAAAGGCAAAGCTCCTACCACCTTAATTTAAACCTTAAAATGGAGAGAGCTGCCTGTGAACTGTAAGGCAGGAATCTGACAAGTGTTAGTGTTTCACAAGCATGAGGAGGAGAGAGCACAAAGAACACGTGAAAAAGAATAAATATGTATGTGTAAAAATATAGCCACTGCAGATGAAACACAATGCCCTGGTCAGAACGAGCCTTGGACACAAGACTGTCAAATGACCTTCCAAACCCTACAGTTGCATGTGACTTGCACTGGGCCATAAACAAGCAGGTATTTTTTAACAGAAGTTCTAACACTGCCTTGAGTTACTTGGGAAAAGAAAGAAACCAACCAGGTTTTTTTTCTTCCTTTCTTTTTCATAATTTTGCAGCAAGAGATGCTACAGAAGGGGAAGGAAATGAAACTTGAATCATGAACTTTAGAAAGGGTACAAATAAAATGTCCAGGCCATTAATTAAACCCATTTCCAAATGAACGATCTCTTGTCTGTGTAATTTCATTATCAACAATCTGAAAGGGCTCAAATATTTCCTCCAGTGTTTTAACAGCAGATGTGGACTAGACTGCATTAATTGAGAGAGATTGTTTTTCCGGTTGCCAAGAAACAGACAGCTTTCTTCGAGAATGCAGTGTTGTGCTCACAGCCGCCGCATCCTCCTGTTCTCCTGCAGGGTTTGGGAAGTTGATGTCCTGGTAACTAAGATACCCCTGACAGGAGTGGAATGAGCTCAGCTCCACTAATGGATAGAGGATACCAGTAGACAACAGCTGATGTTCAAACAAGTTGAACATTTAAAGAGAATACTTCAGTTCTGCCCATGACTTTACACCTTGAGGAAAGGGAATTAGATTTTCATGATGAAAAGAAGGGCAGACACATATTTCAGTGAAGATTGCTGTCAGAAAGGCTTAATAGGCTAATAATAAATCCATTCCAAGCTGGCTGCCAGGCACTGTGAAAAATTCTGTTCATATTGTCTGAGTGCTGTAGTTACACTTCGCGAGTTTGCTTCCTGATGCCAGTGATTCTGATGTCTTGTTGCCCTTTTTCTGACATAAAATGGGCCAGGAAATCTAGAATCTTTAACTCATAAGACTAACAAGCCAAGAATTATGATTAGCTTTGAGCTATGAATGTTTAATTGAATGGATGATGGATGCTTGATAACCTTTTCTGATGTGGTGTGCTTTTTATGGTATTTTCCACTTTGTAATTGAGGTATTTGTTTATTAAATTGCAGTCATCAGTTTTGTCAGTCATCCATGCCTTCTTGTATTTCCAGCTGCTTGTTTCCATCTCAATCTTCTCACCTTCCTACTTCCAATCTACCAGCTTGGTGCTTAAGGTATTTGTGCTCTGTAATTCTCCACCACGCCTCAGGGGCTGACCAGGGGAAGGCAGCTTCTCGAGGTGCTCAGTTCTCACCTTGCCTGCTGGCTTGTGCCATGTCTCTGGGCTCTGCTGCTACCTGCATTTTCAGCACTGACAGCAACAGAAGTTTCAGTTGGAAACATTTATTTTGAAAAGTTTTACAATCTGCTTTAGCAATGTCTTTTTTTGGCCTAGTGAGAAACATACCACCCTTCACCTTCTGTGTCTAATACCTTTTGGAAGGTCTAGGTTTCCTGACTGAATAGTATCTGTCTTTTTGTAACATACAGCCCTCTGTAGCAATTACCCTTAGAACAAGATGACTTGACTTTCAGGAAACTTTATCCTGGATAATCTGGAGAATTAGTTCAACTGAGTTTATGTTAGAGAATGTCAGGCTAGATTTTTTAAAAAGGAACCTAGAGAGCTAAAATGCAAATTAAGGCCAAACACATTCGCCTGAATCTAAGATGAGCCTCCGAGAGCTTCAGTAGTTACACACACCCAGACATCCATGGGTATCCATACACTGCCAGACAAGTGTTTAGGCTCTGGGAGTTGCACTCAGCCTGGTCAGAGCCACTGCATTTGCAGATAAGCCTCTCTGCCACCTGGGATCTCTCATGCAGAGCCTGCCTGTGGGGCTGATTTATGGAATGTCATGTGAGGATGAGTAAGATTCAATGATTAAAAGGAGGTCAGCAAAAAGCACAGAACTTGCATCCCTACTGTCACTGAAAATGACAGTAGGTTGTAGAAGGGAGCATTGTTATTTAACAACCTGGAGGCCCTCACTGGGACGTAAGAAATGAGCTCAGCACCATTTGCAGACAAAAGCATCTGCAGTTCACATTTTTGCAAGAGAGGAAATCATTAAACTCTGCAGCTCCTCTGCTAAAGGGACCCCTTCACCCTTCTCTCTGAAGACCACAAAACCATGGTGTGCCAGTAAGACATGCACAGGGCCAGGAGGGCCTGGCACTGTGGTCTCATTATAGGAGAGATTTGTCTTTATGGCATGTAAAAGTTTTGAGAAAGAGATTTGGCTTTAAGGCATGTAAAAGTTTTGTTTCTGGTGGCTCAGACAGGAGCTGCTGCTGTACTTTGTGTGGATGCTGGGAAAGGAAAGGTATTGGTACATGAGCAGACTCAGAGTCCCTGTCTTGAGCCCTGAGTTGCTGTTGTGGGGTAAGCTTGTTCTTCCCTGGACAATGACATAGACATTTCACTTCAAAGAAGATTTGGTCTATAATTTGGCATTTGGATGATGCTAACATCTGGAGAAGCCTTTCAGGTGTTCTTCCATGTGGATGTTTGCATGGCAACCACAGGTGTTGAAGCCTTTCACTGCTCAGGGGTGCAAGGACTCGACTTTGGTTTCCAAATTCCATTCCTGCAGCCGAACACCACCTGTACCAGCCAAATGGAGCAGCCATCCCAGAGGCCTCAGCACAAAATAACTGAGGCTGTCATGGTAATGCTCAAATAGACTGTGGGATGGGTTAAGGCTGTGGTACAGTAGGCCCTAGGAGATGTGATTTGCAAGATAATGTAGATAGATAATTAACTCACTCTAAAATGGAGGAGCATTCTTGGCATTTTATAGAAATAAACATTGTAGCTTGACACTCCTGAGAGATTAATTTGTGCCCAAAAATAATATTACAGCTCCTTTTTATCAATACTTCATTGTAATTGGAGCTGTCTGTAAGCTGTATCTCCTCTTTCAATGAGAAACTACTGGACAACGAGCTGAAATTCCCTTCCTTGCATTACCAAACTACAAGGTCACTCTTCAAAAAGCAAATGTTTTTAATATGCTGTGCAAGCTACATGATTAAATTCTCATGTTTTGTGTTCCTCCAACAATCTTTTAGTCAGAACAGGTGGTCACAAATAAGCCCTTTGTATTATTGTTTACTGGTTTTCTATGTAACCAAAGTAATTTTTCAGCAGCTTGCTTGTGGGTTCAAGGTATACCCATTATTAAGAATTAGACATATTTGACTTGAACCTACAGTAGCTAAATGCAGAAAGTGTAATATGCTCTGTCCCTTCACAGTGCTGGGAAAAACTCCAAAGGTCTGGACTGAAGAAAAGAGATATAATGCCCATACATGGGGGTAAAAATAGCATGAGAGACTGATTGGGAATCGTACATTCAGCCTACAGCCATTAAAGGGAAACAGTAAGTTGAAGCAGAGCCCTTTGATCTTTTGGTTGTCAGACTTCTCAGAAGTGCTTGTTCTTACTCTGTTATCTTCAGGCTGACTTATTCTCCCAGGCCAGGGAGCAGTACTTAATACATCCCTGTCCCTCTTTCTCTTAGTGCCTGCCCACACTTGAGCAGCCAAAAATGCACCTTTGCCTAGCAAAGAATCTTAAATTAAAGCATCTCCAAGACCAATATTGTTCTATCAGCTACATAGAATGAAGCTGCCCATTGTTACAGAAAAAAATTCTCATCACTCCTTCATGTATCTCTGTTGTCTTGGTTGTTTTCTGTTTCTGGCTGGCACTTGTGGCTGTAAGAGTTCACTGCTGATCCCTGTGCATGGTGTATACAGTTGTTCTCAACCTTCACTACAGAAAAGCCCTTCAGGGGCTGCATCTTTATCTTCTGAAAACATTTGTTTTATTGCTGTCATCTCCATGGCATTTCTCTCTTTACTGTGCTTAAGATAAGTAAAATTGCATTTTCTTCCAGTTTTGACACTTCCTTAAACTGTGAGAATGGGGGCTCTGAAAGATATCCTATTGTTCACTTGTTTGCTGGTTGGTTTGTCCTTTCCTTAAAGCCACCATGTTTCAGTTACTAATTTTCATGCAGTCACTCCTCCTCTAAGGTGTGTTAAATGTGGCTGTAATATGTTTGCAGCCAGAATTTTCTCTGCAACCAGGACACACAGAGAAAGATTACTTTTTTTGGTGGTTCTGCAGTGGGATACAGCTGCAGAGTGCATACAGCCAGGTAATATGAAGGAAATTTTTCACCCATTTCATAACAATGCCTGGAATTACAGGATCCTAATTCTTTTCAAACTTTAAACAAATGGCCTTGAACTTCTTAAGAAGAAATTTTTGGGCTTTGTTATTTTAAGTTAGTTATGTCTGAAGGGAACCACATGCTGTCGTCTCAAGTCTAACTTAACAAGCTGTAAAAAACTTGCACAACTGTTTGCAAGTAATAAACAGCTGTTAACTAACAGAGAAGCCAAATCTGATAGAAATGAAACAGCAGAAACTATGTTCATATTTATTCAAAAGCCAAAATTACTTGGGATTTTTTCCTTTATCCCCCCCTTTTCCACTCTAGATTGAACTGATTCAGATGCTTTCTTAGGAGGAGGGGGTAAAGAGCCCTGAGAAGTGTCAGGGTTATGAAGAGGTAAGAGCTCTCTGAAAAAAAAATAAAAGCCAGGCTATTCTGTTTGAGATTTGTTTGCCATTGTGTCTTCCTGTGCACATGTGCAACTGTATGCACCTTTGAGGATTACTGCTATGCTGCATCTTAGCTTTTTCTCAGATTGTGATTATTCAGGAAGAAGTGTGGGCTGCTGAGCCTGTCAATGAATTCACTGTATGCCATCATTCAAAGGCTAGCATTGGCCTCACCCAGGATGCATTTGGCATATAACGTGCTTTTCTTAGAGTCTCATCATCACATTTGCATGTTCTGCAACACCCATTTAAGTTGTTTTCTTCTGAAATGCCTTTACTTGCTTTGAAGAGAAAAGTAGTGAGGAATGTTGTCCTTTTCTTAGCAAAAAGAGAGTGAAGAAACAGCGAGCTCCTGCATTTGTTAGTGCTGTGACAGACTGAAAGGCACAGAGCCACACTGTTCCCCATGGCTCTGCACATTCACTAGCCCAGAGCTCAGCAGCCAAGAGTTTGGATCCATTTCCCCCACTGTCCATTTCTACTGACCAGAACTGCATGTGTGGCTGTGTACCTGTCCTCTCTGTGCCTGTGGTGGGTCCTGGCTTGTTTTACTGAAGGAATATGGCAGAAGGTATGAAAGCAGATCTCCTGCAGCCAGGCCACAACCTGAAGAATAATTTCACTTGTGCCCTCCTTTCTCTCTCCTCCTCAAACCCATCTGCCTCTCAAAATCAGAGGGCACTGACCTTTAACCTTTCACAAGCACTTCTGGAAGCCCTGCCTTGGTTTGCCGGTACACACTGCTTTTTGGAGAAACAGGAAATCAGCTTGTGCTATTTTAATCCTGGTGCTTTCATATAAATATGTGCTATTATTTTTAACAACTTTGCGGAAGGAAAAATATGTTTACAAGCACCAAAAATTGTGTCTCCAGTACAAAATATTAATCTGAAAAATAGTGCTGGAAACTGGATACTGCCTCATAAAGACTGTAGGGTAATGCCACTGTTGTTCATGTCACTTTCATTGGTTCTGATCATTACTTCTTCTATCTGCGCAAAATATAAAGGAAGTGTCTATGTCATCTTTTCATGGATATTACTAGTCAATATTTTAGGGAGGCTGAGTTGAATAATTAAAGGGCTGAATAACACTTCATGCCTTGCATCCTTCACACTCTGATTTAAAGAGCAGGCATAATCACAGCAGGAACATTGCTGAGAACAAATAAAAGTGAAAGGGTAACATAGCTGGAATTTCTTCTTCAAGTCTCCCACTACTATAATCTTATTCCATCCAAACACTTATTTTAAGCAACCACAGTATGTTTCACTAAAATTTTTACTGGACACATTAACTGCACATTAATGGCTCTTGCATAGCTGATGTATTTGTAGCTCTAGGGGAAGGAAAAGCAAGGCCACTTTGATACCAGTTTATGTAACACAGATTTTGTTTCTTGGAAGGCTCAAGGCCATTAAGAGTATAAACTATACTGGAATATGTTCCATATGGCAGTTTCTCAGGTATTGTGATAGCTAATCCAAGTTAATAATTAAAATCCAATTCTATCACTTTTTCCTTCAGGATGCAAGAAACGGTTGGAGGGGTTTTTTTAACACCATATCATCCTTTCCTGACTATGTTGTCCTGTCCTTACTGCCACAGCATACTTAATATTTTACTGTATAATATTTTATCTGGGTAAACTAGCAAAAGGAAGGAGGGTTCATATGTTCTCTAAGATACATTTTTAATAACATGAACCCACTGTGATATCAGTGATTGATGGAGCACTAATAGCACTGGCAGCCCTAAGACTCTGTTTCCAGAATAGTAGTAGAAAATGTCCTCTGCTCTCTTTCTCCTAGTTGCACATTTTGATGATGTTTTATCTTGGTTTGGGCAGCCACAGAGATGCTGTCCTTGTGCCCAGCAGCTGCTGTGCCTAGCATGAAGTATTTTTGGATTTGTCCATGTTGGAGGGACTTTCAGAGGCTGAAGGTATGAGAGTAGCCATGAAAGTGAAATTAAGCTCAGAAACTTGTGTTCATGCTCTTGGGACATTTCACCTCCTCAGTTATAGAACATGAGTTTTTTTTCTGCCTGCCTGGCAGGATGCTGTGATCTCATGAACACTGGATGGTGCATCCCCTATATTGAGCCCATAAAGGAATTATCACCAGCACAAACACAGGAACTAGCTGTAAATACTCAGAAACCTGAAGTTTACTTCAAGCTTGTTTCTTGGGATTTTGTGCCCATAAAAAGTTCTGCTAGGAAAAGAGGGCTATGCATAAAATGGAGACTGTTCCAATGTTCTTCTTCAGTATATGGAGATAGGTCTTTGGTGTCCTATCACCAAACCAAAAGAAAAGGTTTAGACTGCATTACCTAAAATTAAGTGCAATTCCCACTTGGCAGGGCAGCTTCTCCTCACAGGTGTAGGTAAAGCTGTACAGGTTTGCTCAAGGAGGAGCTACAAATTAGTGACTCTTGGATTTGACCACCACTTCACAAAGACCCCACAATATCAGCTGCTTTTCTTTGGCCTAAAAATGCCAAACTAAAAAGAGTTTACTTAAAAAATTTCCAAAGAGTTGTTGCAGGAGAAGTTGGAGATTCAGGAGTATCTGTTTGCAGATGCCTCCACGTCCTGTCAGGAGTGGTGTCCAACCTGCTCTCTGGCATGTGGGCTGATGGACTTGCCCTGTGCCAAAGATTTTCATGTTCTGTGTTTTTTCTACTGCATAACTGTCAGACAGCTTTGGAGTTCACAGTGGGAGCATTCAGATGTAGTGCAGCTGTGCATGTTGCTCCAACAACTACTTTATATCCCAGGCAGGTCACAGAGCAAGACAAAAAGCAGCTGTGCTGCCAGTCCACAGAGCATCTTCCACCTGGGAAGAAAATGGTTGTGCCAGGAGATTATGTAAATTGATTCTCCAAAGTTACTAGGAAAATTATAATTTCTATTTAATATTGTAAACTGCATGACTAGAGCTAGCCCATTGTTTACATGGGTAATACTTTTTAATTAAGAGGTTATTTTCTGTATTTTTACTACCATGAGATAATAAGCTAAGTTAAACACCTTTGCTGAGTGTGCATCTGACTTCAGATTGAAGCAATTTATTACTGAAGACTTACCAATGAATATTTTTATTAATGGAAATAGCTAATCAGACAAAACAAAGGGTTTTTTTCAAGCAATGCATGTTTATGGCAATGTTTTGGCTTGTGATAAAGGGGAAAAATTGGCAAATTTTGAGCATCGTCCTCTTTTTCTTCTGGCACAACTTTTCAGGTATTTAAAACCAGTTGCTTTTTCCTTTCAAAGCCTTGAGTGTTTGTGGTCAGCAGACCAGATTTGCTGGCACCTGGGACCAGAGCTGCTGCCAGTGCCCACACTCCTGCCCCAGACTGTGTGCAAACCTAGGTGGGGGCACTGGCAGCAGCTCTGGTCCCCAGTGTCAGCAGATCTGGTCTTCTGACCAGCCTGGGGAGACCTGCCAGATTTCTGCCCATGTCCTGTGTCTGAGGGGGTGAATGCTACACCAGTCTTAAAGGGACTTTGTTTTATTTCCTCCTTCCTTTTGGATTAGTGCTTTGTGGGAAAATAGACTGTGAATCTATATAAGTGATAGGCTTGTTAGTGCTTATCAGATAGCTTAAAACTCAGAACAAGCAAGCACACATACCATTCTCTCTGGGGAGAAAATCTACCTGCAGGAATTGAGCTGATTCAATTTATTTTATTATTATTACATTATTTATTTAGCAAATCTGGAAGAAAATAATTACATTTGATTTTAATTACTTTATTTTTTGTATTTCTTAGAGGAAAGCAGTAAGAGAAGTCAAATTGCCAGGTACATTTTGCATCTGCTAAAACCACCCCCAGCAGGGGAGAACAGCAGCTTGACATTTCTAGTCAGGAGCAGCACTGCCTCTCCCATGGCAGTTCACTGGTTTTAAGATGTGTGATAAATTTTTGCTACTGGTTATTGGGAGACAGTACCTATGCATTCATTTATTAAACTTACCACAACTCCATGGTAGTTTGTGTAAGCTCTGGGTACTGGGCTAATCTGAACAAGTTTAGTGGTTTTTCCTGAAGCTGCCTGTGAGGAGGGTGCCCAGAGCTCTGAGGTGTTTTTTTGTCCCCACTCATTCAGAGTAAAGTTTGGCTGTGCCCAAGGACATGAGCTCTTTCCCAAAGTCCTTCTGGAGTGTCAGCATGCATAATGTCCCTTGGAAGCTGGTGGGGACAGTCCCTGCAGCGCTCGGAATAGTACAGAATGCTTTCTCCAGGGCAAACGGTTTGGAAAGGCTAAATTACTTAAAATCCCATTTATACAACAAACTGGTGTACTCAGGAAAGAGTAGGAGAGTCAAGAATCTAGAAGTGTTTAATATACTTTTGCAAGGATAATCTCTTATTTTTTGTGATGTTTAGGAGAGAGAATGCTGTCTTTCACCTCCCTTCTCTAATCCATTTCCTATGTGTTAGCAAAGGGTAAAAAATACTTGGGTACTGCACTGCAACTGTGGTGACTTTATATGAAGACAAATTCCTGAGGCTGGATTGTGACTGGTCTGAAAAAATATTGCACATTCTTCTTTCTTCATTTAAATAGAAGCAGCATGGAAATTTTGCAAAGAATGGGGGTGGAAGAAATGTTTTCTGTTTTCCAAAAATGGGCGAGAGGCTGAAATACAATTGCAATTACATTTTCTGCATGTCCTTGATGCAGAGATGAAGCTTGTTTGGATTGAGTTTTCCATTACTTTATTTCAATGGTCTTAATCACAGTTTTTGAGACCTTATACACTCTGTTTAGAGGCAAATAGGAGCTTAGCTGGAAGGCCCTGCTGTTGAAAGCTTAGTATCTAATTTTCCAGCAAGCAGTAAGCTCAGCTGATGTATATATTCACAGTGTAAGTGCTGTCACAGCATTGGTTTTCAAGAACTGATATATTAGGATACACATTAATGCACAAAAGACTTGTAAGTGGCTGCAGTTTGGATGTTGCAAAAAATAGTGATCTTTATTTAGAGCCATTTATTTCCTCTTCTGACAGATTTCTGAAGTGGGAATGCTTTATCAGTCTTTACTGCTGAGTGCCCTGGGACCTTTTATTGAAGCAAATCAGCTTTCACCTGGTGGAAGTGGATAAGAAGGGTGGTTTGAATTCTGTCACTGCAGCCAGCACAGACCCTCAATGATGACTGACTCTGTTGCCTTTGGAGTCAGACAGAAAACAGGAGCTGATGCAAAGTGTGTTTTTTGAACCATCGCCCTTTGTCAGAGGGCAGTGATTCCCTAAACACCATCAGTGTGATGGAAACAGATGAGAGCTCCTTTGCTTTGCTTTTATAAACTGCTAATGAGCTTTGTGAAACCCAGCAAAAGGGTGTTACCAGTTTATGACTCTGCCAAGGCAGCAAGGTGGAGTTGCATGTGGGAATGAAGCCCTGTTTAATCAGGTTTTGTAACTACTTTGATACAATTTTAGCTGAAGCGTGTTCAGTCAAGCAGTTCCTGGTTTAATGCACATACTGTTTCGACTTCAGTTGCAGGTTTCAGAATTTACCAAATACCTGGTCAATAACCATTTCTTTACTGTTGCTACTGCACTGATCATTTACAAATATGCCTGTACTAACCGTACATTGTGTTTTAGTCTGTTTTTACTTAGGAAACCAGTTTTAGATGTCAAATTTCCCCTGAAGTCTACTAAATTTTTGGGTAGGTTTTAAAGATGAGAAAATTCAATCCTCAGCTAGAGCTCCCAGTTAAAGGCAGGCGAGCACAGCAATAGCAGAGCTTTTCCCTCTCTAGTACCACAAACATGGTTCAGTTTTACAGTGTCTTCTCAACTTACCTATTAGATCTAGAGAAGGAATATCTTCCATTGTGAAGTGTAGCAGGGACAGGGCTGTTTGAGAGCAGAAGCACCCAAGGGGAGCTCACAGGTGAGTAGGTTCTAAGGTGCACAGCACCCTGGCAGGTTCTCAGCAGTGCCAGCCTGGTATCAGGGCACACCTCACCTGTTGGGAACACACACACAGGCTACAGAGAGTTTGTAGCAATGAAAGGCTGTTATTTATAGGCAATGGAAGGTTTATGCCTTGTGTTTGCAATTGCAGTTGAGCAAATATGCAGTGAAATTGTACTTTAGCCTCTTTTTTCAGTTGTTAAACCCCAGGTTTATTCCCCAAGAACCATGGCTATTTCTCTTGATTTCCTGATTTAACATCTATAACCAAGACATCTATTAATTACTCTGAGGATTTATAGAGCTGCTTTTTTTTTTTTTAAACTTTATAAACCAACAACAAACTTAAAATCCCCCAGATTTTAAAGTGTTTCTAGAGGGGGAAAAAAGTTGAGGGTTTGGTTGTTTGTTTTTTTTTCCTGAGAAGGGAACTTCTTATAATTAGGAAAAACAAGAAATTCATGTTTGTAGCAAGTGAATTATAGCCTGCAAAGCAGCTTGAACGTTTTCAGCTGAAATCTGCTTTGGAAGCTTAACATGGGATTAATTTTTGAAGTATGCCTGGACTATCCAGAAGTTAATTGATGGAGTGTGAGCCATATCCACTTAAAAGGCACAGACAGGGAAATCAGTGCATTCTCCGTGAGAGGCTCTTAATGATTTCCTTTTAGAGAATGTGCACACTATCTTAATTATACAGGAGCCTACGTAAAGGTACCATTGGATTGCATCCAATGCAAGCTAAAACAAACAATATGACAACAAAAAGGGCACTTGCGTCATTTCACTTTAGCATTTATAGGACAAACAATAACTAGCAAATAAAGAGCTCCTAGCCTATGGTGTGTTTACCAGTGCCAGGATACTTATTCCTTCACATGTAATCTTTAAAACAAAGAACTACATATCAGAAAATGCTGGGACAGTATTTTTTTTTTTCTTTTTGTCTGCACAAAAGCAAGACCATCTTACAGCAAGGAGACATGTTTCCTGTGGTGCCCTGCTGGCTGCATGCGATTAGTGACCTCAGCATTTCACAGATAAGTCTCTCTGTGTGAATGTGATCTTCTCCTGTGTGCACAAGGGCACACAGGCACTTTAAAAAAAACCTGCATGAGAAGGAATGGATGAAAAAGCTAGCAGTGAAACTGAGGTGCTCGAGCATTATCATCAGACATGCCATTGTCTTGTGAAAAGTGTAGATTTCAATATATTCAGTAATGGTAATTAAAATGATGAGTTGTCCTACATGGTAAGCCTTGCCACTCTGATCAAATCCACCTCGTGAAATTCTGTATCTATGAGATCCCAAGATGTAGTTTGGTGATCTCAGCTTTAACATGTGGGCTCAGCAGTGCACTGCTAACAGGTCTATTATAACAACCAAGGGGGAAAATGTCCAGATCTTTGCATATTATTTCCTAAAAGGGTACTGATATGGCTTCAAATATCAGGCTATTCTGGCATTTTTCTGCACCTTTGATCACTTTAGGCATATTTTGGTGATGCCATTCAAATGTTTCTCAAAAAACTGTTGCCACAAAGAAAAAGTTATCACGTCACCTAGCAGTATGACATTGCCAAACCACCCGGATGGTGTTGAGGAACTTCCTTCAGAGGATGGAAGATAGAGGAAGGGGTTTTCTTTCATCCCACATCAGCCTTTCTTACCTTCATCTGACCACTTTGGGAGCAGTTCCTATTGCTTGGAAACTTCAGCCCTTCCTTGAAGCTGCAGAGTGCCATGGCAGGCTTCAGAGCTCCTCCTGCTTCTGGGAGGAAGACCCTACTGTAGTGTCCCCTGTGCTCCCTTCAGGGCACACCCAGACACACACACTTGCTGCACACAGGACACTTTGCTGTGTCCCAGGGCGTTTTGAGGAGTGCAGAGCACATCTTCTGTAGGAAGACAGGAGGATGCACAGCTCTCTTCCAGCTTTTCATGAGTCAAAAGCTCTGAAAGGTCTGCACGTGGCAGGACAGGATCTACACGCATCAGCATGACAGCAGTGACACTCAATCTATGTTAGAATTAATGTACAACACATCTCATCTCTACAGAATATGGTACAGGGGAAAGGAGGACCACAAATGGCATGTTTGGAAGTACAAAACAGCTGCCTCCATTCATGGAGGGGTCAAAATAATCTTCAACATTAATAATGAATTTTTTAATGTAATTCATGTTTTCCAGGGCTAGTGAAGCCTAACTGATATATGAACAGTGTTTTAAAACCAAATTCTTGTTCCTGTGAAGCCCCAGTTCAAGATGCACTGATCCATTCCTTCCTATAGTGAGAGTAGAAGTTTGTTGAAAAGAGGGACATGCACCAAACACACCATCACAGTCCAGTGTGTCCTGCTAGAGCAGCACAGATGGAAGCCTTGGGAAAAGTATTGTCATGTTCTTATCCTTCAGCTAGTGTGTTCTGTAGAACCTCCCCTATTCAAACAAACTCCTAACTTATTTACACAAAAGGCAGAGTCCTCATCTTTAGCAGGACAGGGTTTTTTCTCACATTTCCATGTCTACCAGCCTGAATTTTCTACCTAATGGCTCTGATTGAACCATTTTCATAGTAAATGACTGTGTACTTGGGGAGAGGCACAGGCAGCAAAGTGTGGGAGCACTGCCTGACTGCAGGGAAGTGGGAAACTGCAGCTCTGTGGGTTTAACCAGCTTCCTGGGGAACATGCAGTCATTGACTTTCCCAGTGCACAGCAAGGAAGAAAAGCTTTCCTCTGGCTGCTGGCTAATTTTAAAGAAATGAATTTTATGTTTTGGACACTGCACTTGGAATTCCAGTTAATATTTTGATCTGTCAAATGGATATGGACAATTGATGGCAGAATTCAGTGATTGGAACTGTGTGAGTTTGAATTAATTAGTGCTCTAAAGGGAGCTGAACAGATAAAGGCCTCTGATAATGTAACACCAGAAGGCTTGAACTTCCTTGTATCAGAATAATTCCTCTTGGCAGGACAAATCTTGCTCCCATTTATTTTTGGTGTCAGGTTTACCACTACCAGCCCCTGCTATTCCCTTTAAGGAGGTAAGTTTAAAGTCAATGGGACCTCTGTGCACAAAGGGCTGGCCAGCCATAACTGCAGACAGCAATGAGGTACCTGATTAGTGCAAAATGTGACACTTTCACTACCTGGCCTCCTGCCCAGTGGCAGCCACTTCTGTTGAGCACATCAAATGAATTCATAAAAGTCACCAAAGAATTGCAGGCCAGGAATGGCTGTTGGATCAGACCAGCTTCTGACCAGTCAGCTAAAGAAATATCCTGTACTTCGAACACTGGACTATCCATTTAAAAATATTTAAAAATACATTCAGTGAAATAGAGTTGTTAGACTGGAAAACCCTCTTTAGCTTGATACCATCTGACCATTAAATGTCAACAGAAAAGATCTGAAATGGCATAGTGTCTCATCAAGGAGTTGCTGAATTGTGCAAATAAATCTTTCTTTAAAATTTATTGATTGGTGTGGAAGAGCTTGTGAAATCAAATGTGCTTGTTTGTCTTTAGGCAGCTTCACATAGGAAATTTGGCCTTTACACAATCCTCTGACTACCCCCAAATTCAGACTAGTTATGTTAATCCATACTGCAAGAGAAAACCATTCTTTTCTTCCCTTTATTCCAGCTTTATTTTAATGGGATTATAAACTGGGCTTTTAAATGCAGAAACAAATTTATTCTGTTGCCTTCTATGATAATTTTTAATTGACAGTCTGTTGTTGGCCAAAGGTTATCTCAAAGGAGCTGTAACACCTGGATCCCCTCCCTCCCTCATTCCCATGTTACTGCTGCCAAGCATCAAATGGATACCAATGCCCTTCTGAACTCAATTGTTTGAATTGATGTCTCAGCACTGGGTGAATGAGATTTATAGAAAATAATGTGAATTTCTTAAGACTGTCTATCCCACTTTAGCTGTGGTTTTGCTTGGGAATTCTTACTGGTTTCTGTTTAGAATTTTCTCCTGATGCTTTTTGTTCTACCGCTTGCCACAGCTATAGGATAACTTGGTCAACGCCTTAAAGTCAATACTATTATCACTCTGGAACTCCTTGTGCTGCCTAGTGAAAGGAAATGCATTAATTTTAGAGCTGAGTCAAGCCCAGGAATGAATTAGCACATTGGGTCAATATCTGACAGCACATTTTTAAGAGTAACTTGTCACGCACCCTGAGCTGTTCACGTTCAGATGACGAGCAAGGGATGTGTCCTCTGGGCCTGCTTATGTGTCAGCTTTCTGCCTTTGTTTGTTAATCTTATCTGCTATGAAAACAGATATTAAACTGATTCTTTTCTTCTCCTCCTCCTGTCATAATTTCTGATCTCACTGGCCAATTTCAGCCCAAATCTAGAGAGGGAAGAGGACTCAATGAGGCTATGTGTTCATTATACTTCATGATATAGGTAGCTGGAGAACTGAGATGCAAAGGTTGCACATTACCTGACAATAAGCAATATATAGAAGAGACACATTACAAATGGTCCAGTGATGAAAGACTTAATGCAAGCAAAAATATCCAATCTAAATCCATAGAAAATATGACTCTATTCATTCTGGAGCTGATGAAATTTTATTTCACTGATTCACTCCAAAAACCCAAATTAATTCAGTGAGTTTTCTAAATGGATTTGGAAGGAAATGTACAGTAAGTTGGTCAGATCTGGATATGCTGAGTTCCTTTGTTTTGTATTCCTGCAGTTTGCTGTGAGAGTGGACAATATACTGCCTACTCCTCACCTCAATGCATGTTAGAAAACTTAATTATGCTAAACACACAGTTTTATCAGGGGTCCCAATGAGAGGAGAAACAGGAACAAATATCAGCTGAGTGCTTTTGAATGTGAAAGATAAGATAAAGAAAGATCTTTTAAGTGCAGATAAATATCTCTCTTTATTTTTCAAGTGTGGTTCCTTTACCAGCCTTTTGGAATACGTAAGATTTAAAACATATGAGCAGTAACAGTATTTGTAAATGAATTTACCATCTTAATGTACTTCAACTGTAAAAGCAGAGAACAGAATCCTACAGTAGACAGATGCATAAATGAAGGTGCCCCCAGTGCCATGGTCTTGTAGGGGCAGTGCTCAGAAAGGGAGTGGACACAGTTGCTAAATTTAAAGACAGACAGCATTGAATGAGAAAATGCACAGAATTGGCTTTAAAATGAACAACAGCGTTAATTTCCTAAGTCTGTGGATTTATTTCCTTTGCCTGATCTCTTGGTAAAGATATGAACATCAAAAATCACAGCTACCTCCTGACATAATTCAATGACATGAAGTGCATTTACTTCTTGAAAGATTTAAAGCTGCTTTTCCCTCCTCCCCATGCTGCTTGTTTTCACACATTTATGTGTACTTGGCCTCAGTTCTCTCCATCTGACTTGGTGGTGCAGCTGTAATCCACTTCAGTACAGATATCCGGCTCTTCCTTTAGAAACTTCCTCTTGCTATGCTATAGCTCTTGTAAACGCCCTGGAGGAAGTGGCTGCTTTCCTCCTTCCTACTCCTGAAAGAGGTCCCAGAAGTACAAGTGGCTTAATAAACCAGACAACATTTGGTTTGAAAAGAGCCTGAGGAGATGTAGTTTGCATGAACTTCAATGCATTTGTTTCTTACCTTATAGGAACATCATGCATGTCACTCATGTTTAAACAAAATGACTGGCAAAGCTGTAGAAGCTGTAGACACTGTCCTAACACTTTAATTTATTAGAGTAAAACTGCCAGGTTACTTTCCATCCTTTCGACTTTACATATTTGAGAGAGAACATCTGTCTGGCAACAGTAATGGTTCCAAGTCAAGTATATGATTTCTTCACAAAGATAGGTGAATGATACTCTGGATGTAATTATCTTTCACTTGCAGAATTTCCCTTTTATTATGTAATTATAAAATAAAAAATTTGGAAAAATATGGAATTCTTATTGTTTCATGGCACAATTTTGATTATTTATCATCTTATATGTATTATATAGGATAAAAGGAGACAATCTTAGTAACATGGTACTCTGGTTACTCAATTTGGTTCTGGCAAGACAGGATGATATGAAAGCAAGAGAGGTTTCCATTTTTAAGTATGTTAAAAAAATCCTCAAAGGTCTGAAAGGGCAGATATTATGGGGGTCCATGGTGTCAGCACTGTGAGAGAGACAAAGCTTCCAAAAGGCCTAAAATAATAGACAATGGCCTAAAAAGCAAATAAACAAACAACCAAAAAACCAAAAAACAAAAACAAAAACAAAAAAAAAAAAAAAGGGGGCATTTTTTCTGGTAGAGAGAAAACTACAGATGCTCTGTAGGAGAGAGAGATGCTGGTGAGTCTCCTACCTAGCAGGACCAGGGAGATATACATGGAGAATCTGGGAAATTGCCAAATCGTCTTGAAGAAAGATAGCAGCACCTTCCCAGCTACCAAAACCCTGGAGAAGCTATGCAAGGACTGACCTCCAGCCTTGGCTTCCTTTGCAGATGCAGGATGGAAAAGCCAGGAGACAAAACTGCCCACCCCTGTGGTGGGCCATCTGAATAGAAGATTGCAAAAGGCACTGGGGGCCCTTTCTCTTAGAAAAGAGATACTACCCATGTCTGGCCAGGTTGTCTTTCTCATTTATAGCATAGCAGAGGCCTCAGTAGACTTCTTTAATTTTTTTTTTTTTTTTTTTTTAATAATCTTGGCTTAGAAAGAAATTGCTTAATTTAACAAAGCACGTTTACTAAAATGGAGCTGTGGAAACTTTAAAGATGTGCATGACATTGGGTTGTGTGTTTCTTCATGCATTCTCCAGCTCTCAAACACAGACCCTGCCAAAGCAAATAACTGCACAGTATTTATCATACTTTTGTTACTATGTAGGAATATTTTTTGTTACAAGGCTTGCAAAGGTGAACTATTTGTTAGCTCCTCCTCTCTTCTGTCTGCCAATAGTATGGAAATCCAATTGTGGTCATGAAACATTGCTGACTTGGAGCTGCAAGTCCCAGGACCAAACCACATTAGGCAGCAGCACAGAGTTTCTCCCCTTGTCAAGAACCGGTTCTACTGCCACATGCAAGACCAACAGAAGGTTTTTGTCGTATTGCACTACTTCTCTGAAAGCACACCTATGAAATAACTCCCATTACTCCTGTCAAAGGAAGACACAAGGCACAGAGAGAGTTTGGGGTGTTTTGGGTTTTTTTTTGTTTTGTTTTTTTGGGGGGTTTTGTTTTTTTGTTTTTTGGTTTTT
>WEIU01017857.1:214450-270878 GCA_013389925.1 Aegithalos caudatus
TGCTCTCCTTGGCGTCTCATTAATGAGCTTTCAGCCGCCGGGGGAGGAACTCAGCGGAGGGTCAGGAAGCCAGCATTACTTTGGAAGCGGTTCTCACCGAGGGGCTCCAGTTTAATGCTTCCACTGTTTCCTTGCCTAGTCTTTGGTGCAGATTGGAAGAAACGGTGCTTCCGCGGCATGGCCTCTGTGCTTACGGGCCTTCAGGAGTGATGGCACAGTTTAGACTAACTTGATTTATTTGAGTCTCTTAATGTCTTCTGTCCTTAACTTGAGGCATGGTGTATGTGTTCTGTGTTTCTATTACTGTTGCAAAATGATCTTTGGTTCTTAGAACAGGTATTGATGGAATTACTTTTTCTTCATCCTCAGTCAACATAAAAGCACAAATGCTACATCAGTAGCAGCTGCTTTCGTCCTTTTTCTCCATTCAGTCCTAACAGCCCTTGGAGGCAGAGTTGATGGGGAGAAGATAACAATTAGCTTTCCAGTAGCTAACAATGACATTTCAAGACCTCTGCTATTTGATATTTCTGGTTTCTTTCTCCTTTTAAGAGCAGCTACATTAAGGCAAGAATTTACCATTGAGATTAGCCGTGCCTTTGTGATCTCTTGGTCCAGTAAGCAGCTGACTGATCTTACTCTGTAACTGAAGTGTGGGTTGTTTTATAGCTGCAGGATCCTCCAGATCTGCAGCTTTCTCCAGAACTTTACAGGCTGTGCCTTGGATAGGGTGTTGGCAGCTACAGACGTGAAATCTCCTAACCCCTAAAATATAATGTTTAGACCTGATGGACCATTCTTCCAAAATGCTAAAATGGGAGAAGATTTTTCTGACTTTACCTCAGATCTGGTGTCCTGTTGGTCTACTAAACTGTTTTCTTAAAAATCACTGTTATGAATTCAGTGCTTCCTTAGACGTATTTTTTGAGGGGGGAGGGCAAAACATGTAAGGACTGGAGGGGGAAGAGGCCGTGGGGGAGATATTCTTCCTAATGCTGCACTGCCACTATGACTAAATCAGAAGGGATTTCTTCCCTGGCCCTGTAGTTCTCAACATTTCCATACAGAATTTAAGGAACAACACAAAGATGCAAACTGACGACATGGACATCTAATAGATGACCAAAAATCTTCAGTAATAAAACAAAGCTTGCAGTTTCATACCCGTGCTTTGGTAACTCTCTGTTGTTAAAACTGGCACCACACATTTCTGTGGAATGTGTTTGCATCTCTGGCGGTTGATTCCCAAAATATGGGAATCTTGTTTTACAAATAACAAATGAAGCACAAGTGAACTGTTTTGCTAATACAGAAATGCAAATTTAGGTAATTGATGTTTCTGAAACCTGTTGCTCTCCTTCCACAGAAGCTTTTTAAAGCACAACTATTTGCTGTTTTAAGTTTTTTCAGAGAAATCGTGTTCTCCTCAGAAAGACTTAAAAAAAATAATTTCCTAAACAATGCTCTTCGGACAGGAGTTAGCCTCTGCTCTATGGCATGCAGGGTGCCAGCTTGGGTGGTTCATGTGCAATCCCAGCTGCCTGTGAAGGGCTGCACAGCTCCTTGTGTTTTAAAATCTAGAAGAGATTTTTTGTGCCTAATGTACATGCAAGCAGTTGCTAGCCTGTGCAGTAAAGTGATAATTCAGTTTGCAGTGTTATAAATAGTTGTATGTATAGAAACCTTGAACTGATTGTCTCTTGATAACAATGTAGATAGGAAAAGAGGACAGCTTTAACAGAGGACACAATAGCCCTGCAGGTACTATAGTGTTTTGTTTAAAAATAACGGTTGTGAAATTTACAGTTTGTAAGTTGTTCTCTGAAATTTACAATTTGTAAGTTGTTTCCCCTGAAATTTCTTACTTGTTTAATAACACTGGTTTTGTTGTCAAGCTTTGATTGCTAAAAGGTGTGGGCATATACAAACCCAGCTTCTATTTCTGGTTTATGACCTAACTTTATTCTTACAAGTTAGCTCCCTAACAAGTTACCATGTAGCTATTGCTACAAATGAAGATTCAGTTATTGAATACAATGTTTTCTCTGTTACATGTTTTCTAAAAGCAGTCCTTCACATTTTCTGAGTTTCTGTACATGTTCGTGAAATCAGAAGAAAATTGGCACTTTTAAAATCTCATTTTCTGGTTTGAGTTGGCAGCAGCACAAAAAACTTTAATATCAACCCACTGCATAAATAGATCTGCTTATAAGATTTATTCCTTTGTTTCTAAACAAACAATAGTGATATTGTGTTTAGACAATAGCATCAGTAGGGTTCTAATATGGAGAAAAATAATTACTAGCTGTCCTTTGATATTTATGTTAGTGGTTTGGGGCTTTTATTACTTGGCATCTCTGCTTCACATCTGCTTTAGAGGAGAGGAGGGTTCCTAATATCCCATGTCATTTACCTTGGTAGATAAGCATTTTGTTGTCTTGGGCTTTTTGTAAAGGAATAACTAGCAGCAAACCCCAAGAGCAAAAAATCAAGTATTTATCCTACTGTGATAAGAACTGTGGAGGCATAAAAAATTTCAGATGTTACTCAAAGTCTCTAGTTCATTCGTTTTGGGAATCACGTGCCTTTGAAAAAGACCTCTTTTTTTCTCTCCCCAGTACTTTGAAAAGGCATTTTGAAGTAATAAGAAAGCTCATAAAAGTTGAGGCACAAGTTGTTTGTATTATACTGATAGATAAAAAGAAATTTTTGTCAACTATTACGATGACGTGTCTTATTTTGATTGAATGCATTTCAACTCTGCCAGTAATACAGGGGATGTGGGAAGTATCTAGGAGCCATCTCCTGTAGATATGCAGGAAGTGAGTTCTTGAAATGCCTCAGAAAGAAGAGATTTTTTGCTTCAAGTTTAAAATAAACATGGCTTCTGCCCAGATAAGGTTTTAAAGCTGAGGTTTAAACACTTCCACGGCACAGTGCAAAACCCTTGTCCTGTTCCGAGGGACCACCCGACCACACCTGGCAGCTGAACAGACAAAGCTCTGGGATGAGAGGAAGCCTTGAGGCTGCATGTGGTAGGGACACCCCATCCTGAGGGCACAAAAAGTAGAAGGGTCCCCCAGCCCCAACATTCCCAAGTGCACAGGGCTGCTCTGAGACAGAACCATGGACCTCGCTGGTGGAAAACAGCCTGATGCAGAAAGGCAGAGCTATCCATGCTGTTCCTAAAGGATTCTTGTGTGGTACTTGTCTTTTGTTTAAACTCACGTTTTGTCTAGTTCTTAAGAGCAAGTTTTTCAAAGGCAGGGGGTGTGTGGCAGCTGTGTGCAGCAGTGCAGCTAGGGCAGCAAGGCGTGGTTGGCAAGGATGCTTTTCTGGTAGCTGCTAATGTGCTGTAATGGTGACAGACTTAATTTCTAAAGGAAAATGCCAGCTTTGATGGATGCTTTTACTGCTTTCTGCCAGCCACTGCATGAAGCACTGACCTTGGCTGTCAAAGGCAATGCCAGCAAGTTTCTGCATCTAAAATATAGAGGCATGGGAGTAGCCACCTGGGAAGGAGAGAGGGAGAAGGTTGGGAGTGCACCCATCTGAGCCAGGGAGTAAACAACCAGCATAATTATTACCTCAGAACATAAGGCTTCTTGCAGCGTGATAGGTTTAGACAAAATATCCTAAGTTTTTTCAAGCTCTGACTGGACAGACATAGAGAAGTACAGGAGATCTGAGCCTTGGCAGAGTGTGTCCTGTCACCTGGAATGTGCTTGTGCACCGGGATGCTCTGGCTGTTTGCCTTGGAGTCTCACCACAGTGGGGCTTTGCTTTGCAGAAGGCATGTTGAAGTGAGCTTGCTCCATATCAGCAGGCTGCATCTGGAGAGAGGGAGCTCCTTTCAGACGGGAAAGAAAAATAAGGTTGTGAAGTGTAAGGTCTGTTAGAAAGCAGATGCAAACTTTCCTTGCTTAATTTGGCTATGGCACCAAAATAAATACAGTATCAGAGCACTGTTTACTTTCTGGTCTTCGGGCAGGTTTATGTGTTTGTCTAATTAAAAATCCAAATGAAACATGCATAATGTAGGTGCATAAATCATCTGCTTTCCCTTTTATGAGTATTATGTTTCTGAATTTGTTTTGAGCTTTGAAAGTTAATGCTGTGCTACTTAGAAGTGACAAGGCTTTGGTTAAACATGTCTGTGAGACAAGATGTGGAAACATCTAGCTAGTGTCAACAAATACAGTGTGAACCCAGAGTGGGATTGGACCTGTCATTTGTGAGGCTTCTGCTGCTCCTTTCAAGCACCATGAAGTTCAGCAAGTCCTCTGCCCTACAGGCAACAACTATGGAAGGGATCATCCAAAAAAGAACTAGTGTGAAGAGCCTATAAAGCACCAGAACTGGCAAGTGACAGCTAACGTAGCTGTCAAGATTTATCTTGATTTTTCCTGATTCTTCCTGATCATCAAATACAACTTTTCGCCCCTCTCTCCAAGAAGTTTTAAATGTGTAGAAAAATGAACACAGTTTTTGCTGCATAAATGAGATTGAATTTATCCATTCAAAAATTCATGCTCGTTTTTCTGGGTGTGTTGCTGAGGAGTCCATCCTCAGCAGGGGCTGCTGCCCCTGAAGGTGTTTGAGTTTTGCAGTTATTATGTTTTGTTGTTTTTCTCTGCAAGGTGTATTTGTTTAGAGGGTTGGGGATTGTTTAGGAAGTTATTGCCAGTCGTCAGATGTTTGTGCTTTCTGGGGGCGGAGGGAAGGAGGGAGGGACAGCTGCTGCTATCACAAGCTTGTTACACGCTGTAAGGAAGGACATGAAGCAGCAAGTTTTTAAGTAGTGTTAATCTCTTCTGTGGTTTCAGAACGCCTCTGGGAGCCTCCCTGGATGAGCAAAGCAATCCTCTGTTGAAGGGTAAGGAAGGGCTTTACCTACTGAAATCTCTTTTGCTGGAAAACTGTGTTTTCAAGGACATTCATGTGAGACCTGATGTCTTTAGTAGCAATAAAAACCACAGCCGGGTCAGTGTTGCAGAGGTATTCTCACAGCAGACCAATTGTACCCAGAAACTGGAGAAGAGGGAAAAGAACCTGAATAAGTCTTTCTGGAGATCTTAGTAAGCTCTAAAAAAACTCCCAGATGCGCAAAAGAGGGAGGTGATTTTGTCTCCAAAGTGGTGAGCATTAGCAGTCTCTGCCTCTAATAATTGTGGTTGCCACGCCTGAAAATTTTACTATCTGAGCAGGTCCGAATACTAAAGTTCAAAGTACAGTGGGAATGTGCAGGTAGTGACAGGATGAAGAAGAATTACTTGCTGTGCCTGGAGTCTTCACTTCAGCTCCTAATCTGGTACAGGAAGGTGAGAGGGGAATGCCCCAGCTGGACTCAGACTCTGGATTTTTGTGGTAAGATGTCTGGAGGATAGATAACAGAGCAGCAGAAGGCAGAGATGTGCTGAGTGGTACCTCCAGGTTCCCACTTGAAGTCAATTTGCTCACATGTTGACTTGGAGGTGTTCCTGAGCACAAAACTAAAGCAGTGTTCCCTTCCGTCGCTCCCTTTCAAAATCATTTGGCTGTGTTCTGAAATGTAACTTCTTGCTTCTTGATGCATTTTCACTGCATGAGTAATGCAGGGATTGTAAATAAAGCCTGGTTATTTCTTGTAGCAAATGAAGTTCTTGCTGATATCTGTAGATAAGCAGCTGGAAGAAAAAACATTTGAGCTTTGTAGTTGTTGAAGTGCTAACTGTATGTTTTCAGGCATGCTGGTAAGAAATGGAGGAAGTTTTGAAGATGACTTATCCCTGGGAGCTGAAGGTGGGTGTGGCAAGGTTATGACTCTTTTTAGCAAAAAAAATTAATACTCAGTCATCTGATTTTTATTTTGAAGACTAGCATTGGCTAGAAAATCAGGATGAAGCACACAAAAAATGCAGGAAGATTTGTTTTTTGAAGTTATTTAGGCTATTGCTAGAGATAAACACTCTGGGTCCCTGACCCAAAGGTCAGAGGCAGCCCTGAATTTGCTTCTGCCCTCTCATTTTAATGCCCATGATGACAGGACAGCCTGGAGCACTTACCAAGGCTGTGAGAAAATGAATTCTCCTACTTGCTCTTCTTGTCCATGGGTTACTCTTGGCAATCATGCATGCCCCACTTCCACTAAATCCCTTGGGAGTGGCATGTGCGAGCTTTTAAAGGAGGAATGAAATTCTGTCAGCCAAGAGGCAAACCCATTAAGAGATAAGTGCTTTTAAAATTGAAAGGCACCAAAGCTGAGTAAGTATTTTGGATCAACCACAATATACACTCTTCTGTAGCTAGCTGCTTGCCTTTTCTTTCTCTTCCCTTTTTCAAGGGGAAGGAGATGTGGCTGTTCCCCATGGACTTTGTAAAAAAGACTTCTAGCCTTGATGTTGATCATGGATTAGAGGTGTCCATAAACCAACTAGATAAAGCACTGTGGATTCTGTTCTAACAGCAGCATCTTGTAGTAAAATAGCAAAAAAGAAAAGTCTAACAAACCAGGTCCTGGGATTATCTGCAGAACAGGGGATATAAGACATTAATCTGCTTTCAGTGTTAAAAAGACAAAACCACTCTCCCAGTTTAGCTTTTAATGTTTTTGAATTACAGCTTTTGCTAAGTGCTGGAACTGGTAGATGGCCCTTTCCTTCCACATTAGTCTTGCCTGTATTGTCAGAGTAGTGGGACAAGGCCTGGGGGAAGGAAATACCTTTAATTTTTAAAGATTTAAGATTTCTAAGGAAAAAAGTTTATCTGGTAATGATCTTGATCTGATAATGATGGAAAAGCAGTAAATGAGTCTCCTATTGAAATAGGTTAAATAGGGTTAAATTTTCCTATTGACAGTCTTTTCTACTTATTAGATTGCCTGTAGTACAAAGAATTCATAGGAAGAGTTTCTGTGTAATGATAATCCAAGGGTCTGAGCATATGACTAAGAACACAAGAATCAGTGGATTTTAGTACATCATGTCACTTTTTTCAGTTTTTCTCATTATAATCTCCAAGGACTTCTGCTTTTTATGGGTCTTTAGCATGATTTAGCTCGTTCAGATGAAAAGATCCCAGTGGTGGAATTGCTGGTTGATTTTTCTGGGTAGGGATGCGGATGTTTCTGCTGGGCTTTGCTTCCCATCCAAGAACAAGGGGACAACAGAAATTCTGCTTGAAATGGTGCTGCATGCCCTGCCAGACAGACAGCCCCTTTGAGGCTGGGATGAATGGCCTGCCCTTGTGCAGCCATGACTGCCTGAGTGCAGATACAAGCCAGAGCCCTGTGTGAATGGCACAGAGGGCATGGGGCAGGGAGCCCTAACCCCAGCGCTCTGCTGAGCTGCTGAAACCTATGGTTCAGCTGTTCAACTTAGTCACTGTAATCTTACAGATAAGTTTACCTTGATATTATAGGCAAGAATATTAAAAAGTAGAGATGTGGGATCTGTGTTTTGCATACATTCCTTTGCATACATTTCTTTGTGATGCCTCTGAAACCAAGAGAGAGGTTGTGAAGTTTCCACGTTTTACTCGCGGTTGCTGACTTTACTCTGCTGGCACAGCGGGTCCAGAGCAGAGTTTTCCTGGCAGGGTGTGACATCACTTCACTCTTTTCATAGCTGATTCTGAGGGCTGCTCTAGCAGACATTAGTGCTCCTTGCCTGTCTCCTGGGGCAAGTTGTTAATGCTGAGTTCCCACTTTGGGGAACCCATAATTTAAGTCTAAGGTTCAGTTTTGAAAGAATAATGCTGCCTGGAACATTCCCATGTGATCCAGCTGCAGGAAGTGCTGACTTCCCTGTCAGCCTGGTGACCAGGTGCTTGATACCTGGCAGACAGCCTCCCTCCTGAGCCCTGTCAACTCTGAGCACATCTGCTGGCCCCATCAGCACCAAGGGCCTCACTGAGCTCTTGTCCATGTATTGCACAGCTCAGGCAGCCAGGGCCCTGCCTCACTTTGCTGATGAAAAGATGAACAAGTAGTCTGGGCACCTGGTGTGGGGCCAGCCTCCTTTCTTATATTCTTTACTTTCTCTACTGGAGCAATCCTTGCATGCCTGCTTCTCCTCTTCCCCTTCCCACCCAGAAACAGCCCTGCAGCTGGTAATCATGTCTTCAGTTGCAAAGCAATAAATGGTTTATATAACAATTACCAGCTTATCACAATTTAAATTTCGAGTAATAAGATTAATGACAGTGTGTAAACATGTGTCCATATGAGATTTAATTTTAAACAGAGCGTTAATAAACCAGATCATTTCTAGCTGTACACTAGAAACCCTTGACAATCACATTTATATGGAAGAAGTAAAATCTGGTTTCTGCAGGACTGTTGGTAAACATGTTCACTGTCTGCTTCTTCATACTGATTCTGAGACATGTAGTTTTGAAGAGGTCTGGATATAACTTCTTCTTCCTTCTCTACAGCGAATCATCTGCGGAGTGATACCCAAACAGAAACATGGTAAACATCTTTTTTTGTGTTTGTTTACTTCAGAGGAATATTTATCCTGAAGGGCAGGGAGGCCAATGAGCATGGAAGTCATAGGGGCTATCACAGCTAAACCTCTTCTGCTCGTGTCTGCTTACATGAGAGTGAAGGAAACAATCTAGATAACTCAGAAAGAGTCATTAGGAGGTGCAGAAAAAAAATGCAGATTTTTATTCTTTCAGCAGACCTGACATAGATTTTGGAGTATCAGGAGGAAAACAGAGAAATGACAAATCTTAGCAACGTAGCATGATTTACCTCCTTTGCCTCACAGTTTGCTCACTGTTTCAGAAATTTCAAGGGAAAATTATTTTTGCCTACCACGCAGATGATTTTTGGGAGCAGGGGAAAAAGACTTTGAGAGAGGAAAGATGGTTAGAGTTTCTAAATAAAATGTGCTGAAACTAAAACCCCACTGAGACTTCAGCGAATACTGCATAGACCCTGTGGAAAGCAACATCTCTATTCCTCCTGAGCTGGGCTCCATAAATAAATATTAGATGGCGTAATAATATTAGGCTCCATAAATAAATGTTCACACTCTTAGGTGAATCCTCTGCCACCTTTGGTTTCTTGGTGGCCATTCTGGGGGGAACACTTTGTCCCTCAGAGAGGTTAACAGTAAAAGTATGTTTGAACCCAGGATACCACCTAATGCTCAGGCAGCTTCTGCAGACACAGGGAAGAAATAGTTCAGGATTGGGAAAGAGATTGGCCAGCAGCGTGGGCTGGAGCTTGTCTTGCTTCATTTCCCCTTGCCTGGAATCTCTTCATCTTCCCCAGCCAGGTCCGGGCAGGTGGCAGTCCTGCAGTGGGGTGAGCAGGGTACCCGAGGCAGGGAGAGGGTGTCCTTGTGTGGAGAGGTGGTCCTGCTGGAGGAGGCAGGCGCCCAGGGGAGGCAGGAAAAGGCAGGGCAAGGACAGATCACCCGAGGCTGGGCTTCCTTACTGGAGGAGGGTGGGAACAGGGAGGGTGGGGCAGCAAGGGCAGGTCAGGGTTTGTTTTCTCAGCTCGCATTTGCCTTCAAATTCATACTGTCTATGTACATTTTTACTGAGGTGGCCCAGGGTTTGCTTTTGTTCTGTATTTCAGTAAATGACATGGCTAATATAAACCAGATAACACTGAAGGGGAAGAGAGAAATTCAGCAGTGCTGGCAGGTTAGCTCTCCAGCGAGACAGAGAATCAAGTCCCTGAACGAAAGGAGTTTATCACAGGGGTCCTCTCTGTTTGTGTTGACAGCAATGGTGCACTGGCAAAGGACAGGAGGCTGCAGTTCCATCAGAAGGGGAGAAGTATGAACTCTACCGGCTCTGGGAAAAGCAGCGCGACTGTTTCAAGGTAAACTATGCTTAAAAGGTCTGTTTCTCAGTTAAATGGACTTGGCTTGTTTTATGTGCATTGCTGCATTTAGTAGCTGAGAAGGGAGTTTTTGTTTGGGTGCTTGAAAATCTTCTGCTTGTTTTTAGTTGTGGTTTTCAGTAAATGCTACCAAATGGACCTAAACATTAAAAATGCCTGAAGTTTTAATGGCATTTTAAAATTTGAACTCTGCAGAATAGGACTGGTTTCAGAAATTACAGGGTTGGATCTGTGATGTGTCTGGGCCAGTGGTTCTCATGATGGGAACAAAAAGTTTAGATGCAGAGATCTCCACAATTATTTCCAAAACTAGTCTGAGCTGTAGGAGTCAGAAGTTCAGTAAAGCAAAGTGGTTATGGGGCTGAGTTAGCCATTTGATGGGAGGAACTGTATCTTAAAAGGAGACATCTTTAACATCTTTCACTTGTCTAGTGTTTCTGAATTACTGGAGCTTTATGAGGAAGATCCTGAAGAAGTGCTCTATAACCTTGGATTTGGAAGAGATGAACCAGATATTGCTTCAAAAATTCCAGCGAGATTTTTTAATTCATCATCGTTTGCCAGAGGGATAGATATCAAAGTGTTTTTGAATGCCCAAATACAGCGCATGGAAGTGGAAAATCCAAGTTTTGCTTTAACAAGTAAGTATGTTTTTAAAGCACAGTTTATTTATGAGTTTATTAACTATGTAAACAACCCCAAAAGAGGTGTGTATCTAATATTCTGGCAGAACTCCGTTGCAGCCTAAAGGTCACATTCCGTTCAGAATTCATAATATAAAACTCTTACTTGGTCGTAAATAGGCAAGAGGTGACCACCAGGGTGGTACTCCTTGGGGTGAGTGGAAGGGTTTGTAGTGGAGGAGGGAAATAAAAGACATCCTATAAGGTATGCTGCCTTCTGGTTTGTATCATTCTCATCTCTTACTCTAATCTTCTCTTCTGTTGCAGATTTAGAGCACTGAAACAAATAGCAATGTCCCTCTGTTTCTGGTGTTCTTCAGTCCCTGGGTGGGATTTTTTTTCTGGGTGGCAACGACCTATTTTTGTCATTGTTGAAATCTGGGGCAGTATTTCTATTGACTTGGACAGAAGCTTTGTTGGATCAGTAATGAGCGCTGCTGAAATGAGGGCAGAGCTGTCCTTTTGGAGTTGTAGATGGAGAGAGCAATGCGAGCAACAGTTCCTTTCTAGCATTTTGTAAATAAACTTGCATTCACATATGCCACTTATTCACTTTGGGAGAACTTTGCATGCTGTTCTTGTGCATTTAGTAAAGATTCTTTTTTCCACAGTAGGGTATCACTTTCATGTTACAGGCCTAGGAAGTGTTCATTCAGCCTTAGAGGCTCCTGATAAAAGCAGGAGGAGATTTGTGGGGTTGGGGAGAGATTATAATCAAAATTCCCTCTTCACATATGCCTTGTGTTTTGTTCCTGTGCAGGTCGGTTTCGTCAGATTGAAGTGCTTACTACTGTGGCCAATGCTTTTTCTTCTTTGTATTCTCAAGTCTCTGGGACTCCTTTGCAGAAAATTGGTAGTATGAATTCAGTGTCTTCCAGCAAAGAGGCATCCAGCCCTCCCCCTCTGAATCGCAGCAATACAGCCAGTCGGTTGATGAAGACCTTGTCAAAACTCAATCTGTGTGGCACACAGCAAGCTGATGGCAGCAGCTCCTCGTGTCCTTCGCCTGTTGAAAAAGGGAAAAGTCCAGCTGAAGTAGGGAGTGAAGAAAATGATGTTAAAAATGAATCTAAATTGCCAAAATACCCTAAAAAGAAAGACTGTCCCTCTTTTTTGTCTCCTGTAAAGGAGGAGCTAGGCAGCAGTCAGACAAAGACGGCGAACGCGGAGAGACCTGCACAGCTCTTTGCCGTGACTGACGGTGCACAGGAGGGTTCTGTGCTTCCAGCAGATGGGCAGGGTGGCAGGCAGGATAGGCCATGTGAAGAACCTGGTCTGTTGGACTCTCCAGGCCTCAGCAGCAGCTCCAGTACCTCTGACAGCAGTGTCCTGACACAGAGACTGTCCACAGCATCGCCAGGTAGAGACCCCTGCGCTCCCCTCGCCAACCCGTCCATAATGAACCTAATACACCAGCAGAAGGACTCCTTTGAGATGGAAGAGGTGAGTGAAGATACATTACTTTCTTTGTGCATACAGTTTACATAACTCCCTGTCTGCCAGCACAGGAATGTTCCCTCCTGTGTAGTTGACAGTGTTTTCTCCAGGAATACTTTAAATTCTCTGAGTGTTGCACTTTCTCAGCAGTTGCAGGCAGCTCTAATTGATCCTCTTAATGAAGTAACTTGGTGCTGCTGCTGCTGTTGTTCTTAAGTCAGCGGGAAGGTTCTCATTCTTTTTTTTTTAAATCAAATTCAGGTAATTGCTATCACTGGCATAACTCCTAGGAAGTTTTCCCTGTCTAAGTAAATCTAGGTTAGGCTTTGTATGCAGCAAAACCTTGGGTATTTAGTTTTTATTTTACTTAATTTTTTAACTAGAAATCATGACTTTCATTGCCTAGAAGTACACTCAATTTATTAATTGATATTGATTAAAGATAAATTTGTGAATAAAGTGAGATTTTTCCTGCAATGAAACAGAGGAGAGGCTTTCATGAAGCATGAGGTGCTCGTCTTGTGCAACTTTCGGTTTTGATAACAATCTGCTATAAGTTGATTTATTTGTTCTCTGGAAATTACCACATTGAAAGTCACTGTGACATGACTTTTGGCAATGGCTTAATTACAAATTCTGTGCCAGCTGTCTTTTAACATCTTCATATATGCAGATATCTGTTTTTGTATTGATAATTGCCCAAAAGGAATTTTAATTCCCAGGTTCCTGTAAGTGATTTGTTCATTTGCCTAGTAAACATGCAGTCTACAAGAATGCAATTTTTGTATAGACTTGCAGCTTGAATTGTAAGAACTGTCTCAAAATTCTGAAATGAGTAAATGCTTTTGTGGACACATTTCAATGTGACTGTTAAAAGTCAGAAGTTCAGAAGTTAGATTTTTTTGTCTTGTGAAATAGATATATGAAAGGAAGGCTATTGTGATTTCATTGGTGAAATGAAAGCAAGTGAATAGAAAAGCCCCAGAATTTTACAGTGAATGTTGAAGTGATGATTTAGTAGATACTGTGTCTGGTGTCGGTATTGTCATGACAAACTCTTCTAGACCAATCAGTGTTGTAGCTGAAGGTACTCATTAAAAAAAAAAAAAAAAGGTATTCAAGCCTCTTGTGGTTCCTGGCACTTGTTTATTCCAGTGTGTCCTACCCCACATGTTGTGTGGCCATCTACTGAACCAGAATAAAGGACTAGTCCAGTTGAAAGAAAAAAAGGAACCTGGTGTATTTTGATTTATTTCTTTTTCCTGGGTTAGTTTTCAGCCAGATAATTTTCTTGATACAGCTTGTTGTGTAGCTACAAAAATGTTTGCATTGGCACAATTGGAAAGGACTGAGCAGCAATGCATTTTGCTGCATATTTCAGAGGAGAAATCCATTTTTGGTACCCTAAGGCAAAACTGAAACAATTAATGTATTTTATATACATGTATAGACATTGTGTATGTGTGTATATTAAGAAAAAGGAGTGAATTTTTCCTTCAGAGTAAGGAAAAAGTTGGACTTAAAGACTTAAGTCTGTAAAGACTCACTGAATTCTGCGCAAGTGCCATGTGTTTGTGAAGTTTTGGTTGATACATTTTGTGCAGTGATGCCAGGCATAAACACAGCTGTTTTGGCAAGACAACATATGATGTGGGATGGGATTGTGGTGACTTTTTTGTTTTTGCAATATAGTATGTACTTATCAACTGCCTACAGATCCCTGGGAGGGAGGGATTCAGTTTTGCTGAAGACATTTTAGAACAATTCCTGGCAGCCCGATTTTATTTTTGTGCGTCTCTAAGCAGGGTGTAATGAACAATAAGCTGTATTACAGTGACAATAACTCCTCCCCATTTTCCTAGCTTGGCTTGGAGTGCATTCTTATGCATAAGAAAGATGACAGATATATCAAGGAAGTTCTTTCCATGCTTACGAATGCCTTGGAGGTTTGTGTGCCCTTCGGAAGTCTGTGGCTGTGAAGATAGCTAGTGTGGGAGTGAGTCAGGGCAGGATTTCCCCCAAACACCCACTCCTGAGGTGGCCAATGACAGTTCTGAAGGTCACTTACCAGCATGAATATTGGCTGAAGAGATGGAGAAGGAGTTCCTGTGTGCTTGAGGAGCTGCACCGTGCTGTGGACGCAGTTGGAATGCTGTCTCCAAGCCAAGGACAGGAGGTGGACGGTATTTAAATGAGAAAAGGCTTAGCTTTTGGAAGGCTGCAAATTTAGCCATCAGAAACTGAGAGGTATGAGAGAATTGAGGCACCTTTCCTGGAAGGCTAGTTTTATTAAAGTGACTGTAAGATCACTTGCTGTTCTTTGTTTAAAAATAAAAAACAACAAAATTTTTCCTAATCTTAAATGGTGAGCCACTTCTATGCTCCCCTGCACTTGGATGAAATAAGGATTTACCCTTTGGTACAGCCTTCATCTCCTAAAGGAACAGAAGCTGCTAGGTTTATCATGCAAAAGTAATGCTGCTCACTTACTAATGGTGAAAAGTTCAGGCCAAGTATTCCTCAAATCCCTTGTAACTAAGAAGAGCACCCTTGTGGCTGCTATGCACATGATATCAATGCAAATATAGCTTATTCTTTAGCCAAATACTAATTTTGACTTAACAGCATCAGCATCTTTATTTTTACATTTTTAAGTTGCTAAAAATTGGAGATAAATTCATCGCATGATAATTCTGAAACGGGGCCAGCAGCCCATTAGAGGGAAGGATTGGGGATAGTTGGACTGGGGGATTGTGCATGTAGACTTGTGTGTGTTCAATTAGGATTTTTTTTGGATCACACAAAAGAGAGAACGTATTCTATGTTTTGAACCAAACAAAGGCCTCCCTGTTGAGATTTTAGGCATATTCTTTTCATTGTCTGAACATTTGCCTGAGAACTGCTTTCCTAATAAGACTGTGTTTCACAAAGTTATGGAGTGAAAGGGTTCATTTTTATGTAGTTTTAATTTTCCCAGTTGAAACATACATGGAATTGAATACATTATCTTTCTGTACTGGAAGACATAAGAACTATTTCCACAAGTAGTGGTGTGGTGAGGTCTGGAGTAGGTTTGGCTGGGTCTGGGTTCTTTTGCTGGTGGCTAGTAGGAAATAGTTGGCAGGGCAGTCCATGTGTGCTGACCTCCTGATATATTTTCTAAATGTATTGTACTTGTTCTTTATATTCAAATGAAAGGCCAGGAGTTCTGACTGGAAAAAGACAGTAGTGTAAAGGTGGTCAGAGATGTTTTCACACAGTAATTTTGGTGTTTTGTCAATGAGGAACTGAGAGCTCTGTGTTGTCACAGGATGTGATTTCCAGGTCTTTTTGCATGCAGTGGGTAACCAGAGGGGAGTCCTGTTCTGTGGGTCACAGCAAGGATCACTGTTGTCCTCCAGGAACATTGCTGAATGCCTGATGAAAGTTGATTTAAGGAGATTATAGTTTGCTTCTTCAATCAGTATAGGCTGTTCAATTGGAAGAAAAAACCACCAAAACCCTCCTCCTGCATGTGCAGGAATGTGTACAGCTTAGGCATTCTTAAGCACAGGAATATATTCCAGTTGGCCTGACAAAATATTCATCTCCTCTTTCTGATAGATCCAGAGTACAGAGGGGGATCTACCTCACGTTTCAGCTACACACCAGCTAGCAGTGACCAAGTCAAGGAAAGGTGAGTAGACTGCAACTTCTGTGAGACAGCAGACTGTCCTTCCATCTCTGAAAGGCTGATTCAGATATTTTAAGCTTCTAAAGTTCGTTTTCTCTCTAGAAATAAAAAAAGATACGGGCTTCTTTTTAGCTAAATTACAGAACATTACTACAAAGTGGAAACCAAATTACAGGCAAGACAACAGCCCTATAACCTCACTGGCTGTTTTCACTTTGGTATAATTGATGATAGCTCAGATGGCCTGAAATGTTAATTCAGATTGTGTGGGATTTTTTTTTTCCTTAGTAGATCCTGTAATTTAAGATACCCATTTAAACTGAAATTACATTGTTTTAAACCTAAATTGCATGATGCATGGAGCTTTTTCTTATGCAGTACTGCTCTGTCTGCAGGCTGCCTGCACAGAAAACTAGTGTCTACACCCACGTGGAAATCATAGTCCCTCACATGGAAAACACTGTGCACTGGCTGTTGTGGTTTACTTAGTTTGTGCTTTCATCTCAAACTCTTATTTATGTGTTTTATGGCTTGGGAGGGGGATAAAGCTGCGGGGTTTTTTGTTACTTTGCCCAGTATTGGCAAGTGAAGTCAGTTCCCTAGCTGATACATTTAATTAAAGAGGAATGGGAGCTTGTTGCACTTAGGGAGGTGCTTAGATGTGATGCAATTTCTTGGTGATACATGAATAGTATCTCTAGATACTTAAGAGAGGCAGAAAAACCTGTGTAAAGAAACAGAGATCATCTTATTTGGATTTGCACAAATGAATTGACAATTATGTGAACTGTCAACCATTAACAAGTTTGAGAGTGCCCTGGACTAAGTGTTGGAGGGTAATGCCTGGTTACTGGTGATAGCTTGTGCTACTTGTTCATCAGTGTTCTGCACAACACAGCCTGGTGCTCACTAAGCTGCTTCTGCTTAGGCCACTGTGGGCCTGATATTTCTGATTCTGAAATGTTTTCAGCCTGTCAGTGGCTGATTTTTCTTCCCAAGAGAAGATTTCTTGGGAGAATTTTTTTACAAGGACAATTTCTGTAAATAACTCATAACATTTCTAAGGAAACAATATTTTTCTCTTAACAATCCCTCTTGTTTTTTCTGTTACTTAACCAATGGAGAGAGGTGTCAGTTCTATGGACCTATAATATGCCTTTTTAGCACAGCATGTTATAAAAAGGCTGGATGAATTGTAAATAAAGCCTTCTGATGTTCTTCTGCCTGCTGACTGGAGTCGAGCATCTTTATTTCATGCCCAACAACTACAGGCCACTAAGGATTGCCAGAAACTGAATCTCTAACTGTTCCCAGTATTTCCTCCTTAGCTGATTTTGAAGTTCATTACCACCTGCTTTACATGACTACATGAAAAGAGGTGCAGTCTTTACAGGGCAGGTCTCCTGTTGGCCTGGCCTCTCCAGCTTCAGTGTGAGTTTTTCAGAGAAAACCAACTTAAGGACTGCAGGTGCTGAAGTCAGGGAGGAGAAAAAAATAATTTTTTTCATCTTTTCTGCTTCCAGTAGTTATTTTACCCTCTTCTTCCTCCACACAACAAAGAAAAGTGAGGTGGTCCTGTGTGTACTTGCTGAAAGGTACCAACAGTTGTAGCAATGGGACTTCAGTCTGACAGAGGCAGGCTGTGCTGGGTCATGTTTACCAGGCACTATGTCCCACTTATTTCTGAATACACTGGGAACAGATTAGTGGGGACACTTTATTATCAGGCAGGCTTAGAGTTACAATAATCTGACAGGGGTATCGATGCTGGCACATTTGCTAAAAGTTAGGCTGAGATCAGCATTTTATTTCACCTGGGAGAGCTGAAAATTTAGGACTTCATTCTGTGTGGATTTCAGTAAAGTTGCCAAGAGGGAGAGCATTTGATGGAGAACTTACCCAAAACATAAAAAAACTGTAGCCAACTTTTGTTTTTGCAAGTTGGCAACATGAGACAACATAGAGTCCTGCTTTCTCAGAGAGTGGATGTTCATCAAGTTGGAAGGCATCCAAAGTTAGTGGTCACTTACTAAAAATGCTGGCCATTGTGTCTGAATGTGAAATGCCACTCTCACTAGCAATCCCATGAGGTGGGATCAGCATGAAATTCCACCACAGGTCTTCTGTTGCAATGGGATTTCAGTTGACAATCCTTATACAAACCCACCTTTTTCTGTGGCTTTGTCTCTGCTCTGTGTATGCACCCATAAACAAAAGATTTGTTCCAGGTGAATGCTTCCCCTGAAGGAATACTTCTGTACTTTTTTTTATGTGGTGGTATTTCTTTGTCCATTAGCAGGGTTGGTGTTCTTTGGAACAGATTATTATAAACCTTGCAGTGTCATTTTACATCTACATGGAAGGCTGTGGATGCTTTCTCTGAAATTTACATGGTTTGTAAGGCATGTTAAGAGGGCCTTCCTTCAATGAGAAGTGAAGTATTCAAATAAAAAAAAACAGATTCTCTTTCCTTCTGAAATAGTCTGGTTGGCTGTTGACTGTTGTGGTTGAACAACACAGTCTGCTGTTGCTTAGACTCGCAATTCAAGCCTGTTTCTTATTTCAGTTTCTTTGGAACAAAGAATGAAAAGCTTCAGCTAGTTTGCAAATACGGCTCTGCTAAATGTCCATGATGAAAAATAGTGTATTGCAAAGTTATCTGGTAGAAAGGTTTGTTAGTGCAAAACCAAAATTCTTACTGACATATCATACAGCAGCACTTTCTGTTCTAAAATATGCCCCAAAAGCAAGACAAATACAGGTACAATGCCTAGAGGAAAAAGTATTCTCAAGACACTGCAGTTTGTGAATGCCTGGTTGTTGGCATCGACATGGTTCTGTGAGGTTTTGAGTAGCCACAGACCTATTTATTTTGAGGCATCCTATGTTGATAGTCAAAAGCAGCTACTGGTTTTGAAAATTAAGTTCTTGAAAGGGAAGAAAGCACATCATCAGCACTTCCTGTCCTTAATATATTATTGTATTTATAGCTCTCTGTGGGTGCAGCTCCACAGGAGATTGGAGATGGGGGAGTGAGAAGAAAACATCTGGAACAGATTTAGAATTTGTGGGAGACTGCGCTTATCTGTCCAGATGCAAGGAAATCCCCAGGGGCTCAGACAGTTTTTGCAGCAGGGCTCCCTATTGGGCTGGTTTTGTTAGTGCTGGGGTGCAGGGTGTGATCAGTATGCAAAAAAGGGTCATCTGATATTTAATCCCATAGTGAAGTACTTTATATTTAAGTTGGGAGTATTAATGTGATAATGATCTTTAAAAATACAAAGTGCATTAGAGCTTTTCCAATAGTGCAGGTATAAGAAACAAATGTCAAATCTTTATGGACAGTTTCCACATATTTCTTCTCCTCTTCTGTGTGAGCAGTTGAGTGACACAGAAGAGGTAAGACTTAAGAGTCCACTGGTAGCTCACTATTATGTTGCAATAGATGAATAAATAATTTTGTGATAGGGATGCTCTGATGAATCTGATCTCACATTTTGTAAACCTCAGACTTGTTTCTTCATCATGTGTTCTTTGTTTAGAACATTTGCAGTTTATTTAGTTTATTTATGAATACACACATTTTCTGACACATATTTGGTGCCTAAATGTAGTTTGATTTTTTTAATATAGCTTAAAACAACAATCCAAGAGGCATTTTAATTTGTCCTCTGTTAAACTGGGATGAGAGTTTGCTTGTTCCTGCTAGTTTTGTTTGTCATGGCTGGTTCCTTCTCCCACACTTTCCTTATTATCCTGACCCTGGCCTCCTCCCAGTAGTTCAGAAGATTTTCTCTGTAGCTTTGGGTGGCAGAGTCAGTGTTGTGCAGTGGTGCCATTTTGCAGAAGGTACAATTGCATTGCTGGCATTACACAGGGCAAGGGATGATCCCAGGCCCCCATAAACCAACCCTTGGTGCTGAGTTTTCTGCATTCGAGGTGAAGAGAGGGGAGCCATATCACAAACTCCTTCTCTTAAGATTCTCCTTTGCCAGGAGGCATTTTAATCAAGAGCCAAATGTAACTCTAGCTTTTTTAGAGGTGTTTTCCTGTTTTCCCCTCGTTTGCTTGAATCTGAGATATCCAGGTGCTATAGAGCAGGCTGTAGAGCTGGATCCGTAGTTGTCAAGGAGGGTGGATACCAGATTGTATCAGTATATCCCAGCCTACTAGTTGGTATTTCCAGTCTTCACAGAACCAGAACTTGTCATTTCACTACTGGTTCAGTAGAGAGACCAGTTCTTTATACTTTATATATATATTTTTAACTGCATTTACATCAGAGTGATGTAATGGAGAACCCTAAGAACATGCAAAAGATAAGGGTAAGGTGTGGTAGCAGATGACTACTCAGAAAACATCTCTTCTGATTTGCTTTAAAATGTTTAAAAAAATCCTAACACCTCTGTAGCACAGAAAGCAAGGGATGACTGTGTAAAGGGGATGTCTTCTTAGGTGGAACCAAGTTTAATCTGTTCACACTGTGCCAGTTACTTGCCATGGATAAATGAGGCTGGTGTGAATGACTGCTCTGGGCTGATCCTTTTTCTGGCATTATCTGTCCTGTAAAGCTGTCAAAGCACGTGCATAAAAACCCATGCTATAGAAAATTATCTGAAAGACTGATTTTTAACTTCAGTGCTGTGTCTCTGAGAAGACCAAGAAGTGTTTTGAGAAAACATATAGATGTAATTTTTCTTTCTATAGCTGAAAAGGAAATACTGACTGAGAAGGAAATAGAAGGGCAGGTCAGTATTCTGTTGAGCAGTAATGAAATTCATGCATATGATAACAGACACCAACCCTTGCACTGGTGAATTGCTTGATCTGAACTAGTGAGGATCTCCTCCCTAAAAGAGGCTAAGGCTTTCACCAGTAGTGTTTTTTTCTCTTAAATTAAAATTCACCATATACAAAAGGAGACAGACAGGAGGCCAAAGTGTCTGGCAACAAAAGTAGGTAACTGTTCACCTTGAAGAAGGTAACAGCTCCCCCCTAGTCTCAGGTGTGGTAACAAGCTGTTCATGGCATGCTCTTTCATCTGTATTAGTTGTGTTGGGCAGTTAATAAGATCCAGTTCTCAGGGAAGTAATTTCCATTGTCTTTACTGGGAGTTGGGTGGGGATGTCTGTCTTGAGGTAGAAAAGTTGTTTGTCATCGCAGGATATTGTAGCTACCATGATAACAGAACAGCAGCACAATTTGAAAGGCACTCCCTAAAAACTGTGTGACATCACTGATACAGAAGCTTAGTGGGCAGTTTGCCTCTACTGGTGTTCACAGACCGTGCAGGCTCTTAACTGATTTCCATGTTATTAAAATGTTTGTCAAAATTAATATTTAAAAAATTAGTTCTGAATATCCAGCTGTTTCAAAACAGTTTTCTTAATGCATACCAATGCTTTAAGCTGTGAACTTGGATTAAGTATATGATGACATTTAAGTGGGGCAAAATTCTGCATTGAGCCTTCAAGAAGACAGCAGCAAGCTCTTGCCTAAGGGTGAAGAGGAGAAGGTAGCAAGGCTCTGGGGGCTACAGGCCACTGTAGTTGCTTGCCACCTCCAAACTTTTATACTTCTGCTGAGACCTAAAGGTGAGATAAGGTTGTTGCCCATGCTGGCCTCAGGCTGAGCAGAATGTTTATGGTTCCATAAGGTAAACCTTCCACCTGGTGGGTGCTTCCTGTGTCGTCAGGAGCAATATGCATGCAATAGTGTACTGCAGAGCTTGCTGAGATCTCCCTGCAAAGCTGCTTAGTGAGTGCAGTGCTTGCATCAGATGAAATTATTCTTGGGAAGCACTTAGGGTTTTAGAGCCTCTTTAGGCTATTTTAATGCTTACCTAATGTGAGTGGAATGGAACAAGCAGGAGGATCTTACCTCTCACGTATAAAATGAGCACTGGGAATGTGCTTTGGCAGATTGCCCATTGATGTGTAAGGGATGTTCTGTATTTGTCTGCTAAACCAGTGGAGGACACTCCAGCAGTTGGCAGAGTCCTCCATGTGACCCTCTCTGCCCACGTGCTGCTGTCCCTTTGAGTGTATGGGGTGGTGTAGGTTGGTAGGAACTCAGTGATCTTCAGTATCTCCATGATCAGGAGAGGTGTCAAATCCATACTTTTTAACACAAAAGCAGCTCTTCCATTGTCTGCATGTGAATTAACCAGTGATGCAGTTTTGTGAAAGAAAAACTCCAAGGTGGCAACAACTGCAGAGGATTTTTTCCACAGCACAGGAAGGAAAACTGTAAAAGATGGTTTCTCTTCCACTGCTACTTGAAGTTTCACAAGTAGGGCTTTGGATGAGAGAGATTTTGCTTGGATCAAACAAATTTCTCTGTTTTGGTCAAAGTGGAACTTGAAAAGCAATTGTATTACCCTCTTAATGTTACTTTGATGTAAAAGAAAAGCTTGTATTGAATGTGATTGGTCTTGAAAGGCTGTGATTTGTAAAGCAATTATGGTTGGGTTTTGGCTGTCTTAAACAGATCAGCTGTTACGGACAGCGAGTCAGCACTCTGACAGCAGTGGCTTCGCCGAGGACTCTACAGATTGTGCTCCATTCAATCAGCTCCAGGTAAGGTTCTCATCCTGTGGTAGAAATACTCCTGATTAGTGTGAAACAGTAGGAGAGGGTAGGAGGGATTTGATGCTTGACTGCTACTGTGACCATCAGTCTAGAAACCATAATTTTCAGAGCTGCAACTGTTGAGTCCCTTACAGAACTGTGTTCTAATTTAACACCTTTCTGGTAGGTTAATCTGGGTATACTTGGGACTGGAATAAGCTCTAAGTTCAATATGTCCTGTTTGCTGTTTCTGGTGTATCTTTTCTCACTGTCTGGTAGTCGATTCCTCTCAGTAGTGGGTAGAGATTAAGGTTTTGAAAGATAATAACTATTCTACTGATAATTTCTTATTTATTTATTTATTTATTTTGCCTTCCCACTCTCTTTGTTCTTCTCTCCCCTGCCCCTTCGTATTTTTCTTTCTTTTCTTTCTTTTCTTTCTTTTCTTTCTTTTCTTTCTTTTCTTTCTTTTCTTTCTTTTCTTTCTTTTCTTTCTAATTAACAACTGACAGAAAATTAAAACAATTTCACACTAGCTTTACTGTGAATATAGACTAATTTTAGTTGATCTTGCTCTTCCCTGCTCTTTCTTGTTCCAGTTCCTTTGATCTTAGTCCCAGAAATTGCTGTGATGCTGACCAGAGACTTCCTCTCTTAGGGAAAGCTTTTGTTCCAGCCTGATGTTCAGGTGTCTGCTCAATACACATGCTTGCACAGCATTGTATCTGATATTTTAGAGAACTGTTCTCCTGGTTCTCCTAAAACATTCACACAGTGATAGCTGTGATTTGATTGGCCTGTCAATCAGTCAGAGAAAAGCCTTGAGTTGGATCCTGTCCTCAAGGCCAGCTATTCCTGGGACCTAGACCACAGCACAAAGGAATGGATGGGATTCTGGGCACATCCAGCAATTTCATTTCTATAGCTTTTGTCTGCTGAACTGTTTCTAATGCTACCATATGCTTCTCCCTTGTGGCACACCAGGCATTTTAAAAGCTGTTGGGCAGTTACTAGGAAGAGTTTTCCACCCTCTACATCCATCAGTGTTGCTTTTTAATTTTGTTACTGGAATTCTGGGTTTTCCAATTTAGTAGTTCTTCAACTGAGTACCAAACTAAAAGCCAAGGCAGTGTTAGTCTTTGTCTCCCTTAAACACCAGCTTAATGCTTTCCAAGAGCAAGAAAGGGAGTAATAATGAATAAAAGGAAAAGTGATCCTGAGTTGCTGCAAAGAGCATCTGACATATTCAGCTCTCTGCAGAGCTGTGAATGCACTGAAGTTGAAAGGTATATTAGATGGTGACTCAGAGGAGAGTTGGTCACTCCTGATCTTTGTGTTGGTTGCAACCTAAGACCCCACTAAAAGTATGTTGCAGCTGAATATTGCTTCACTCAAATATTGCTGGAGTTCATCTGTGTTGACTGTGAGGGGAAGAGATTTTTCTGTTCTCTATTATGCTGTTTTGAAAAGGTGTATTGAGACTGCACAAGGTTTATGCCATGGAGTTGCTAGGTTCTCCTCTGCCACCTTCACTCCTTTATTCAGAGCTAGTGCTGAGCTGAATTCAGAAAACATGGGTGAATGATGCAGCTAGGCTAAATTAGAATTTGGCAGCTAGTGAAGAGAACTCCTGAAAAGGTGATGGGGATACAGAGGAGTATATATACTGTTTCTTAAAAGTATGGTAATTTAGTGCCATCTACTGTTAAATTATTGACTCTAGCACCCATAGCCTACCTCTGAAAATCAGGAGAGAACTCAAAATTTGAACTATATTGCCTTTCACCTCTGACTTCCAAAATTAAGATTTCTGAGGGAGATTTTGACATTGAGATAGGGTATTTTGCAGGGGAGTTCATGTTACCAAAGAGGCCAGAATTCTCCATCCAAGTTCTTATGCCTTACTTGTAATTGAACAATATGATGGAGGATTAGGACACAGATAGACACACATGTAGCCCATGTGATTTCACCTAGACATTATAATCTTTTATTCATTTAGTACCTTTAGCTTGAAAACATCTGAACATTCTTTCACAATAATTTGTGGCTGTGCCAGTAAGTGCAATGTTAGGTAAGTACTTGTGAAGATGACCTTCACGGCTGAAATCTTCTAGATGGTTGGAAAAGGGACTATTGCCTGACAACCATCATAAGTAATCTCTTTAGAAGGAACTAATAATTAATGTACTAATGGCAGCAAGAGCTGCAGAAAGTAGAGATGGGAAAATTTCTAGTTCATACATCAGTTGTGGTAAACTTCCAAGAGTTTATATCACATATTCGTAGGAAAATGTCTTGTCCACTTGTAAATACAGCTGTTAGTCAGCCCAGCTTCAAGAATATGCTTTGCAATGAAAAATCTCTTCTTTTTTCCTTTCTCTTAGATGCTTTTCCTGGCATTTGTTACCTATTAAATTAGCAGCTCCCTCATTTACATGCTCTGGTTTAAACTGTGATTTAAAATGAAAAGGGGAAGAAGTATCAGAAAGGAAGGATGGGTTAATAGTACTGCATGTGTTGTTCAACTGAGAATAACATCCTAATGTGATATTCTCAGTCTTCAACAATGCTTTAATTAAACAGGCTAAATTTATGGGCAGACTGACTTCTCCATTCTTGGTGTTGTCCTGTAACACAGTTTCACTACAGTCTGCAGTTCTCCTCACTTCTCTGTATATGTTTCATAACACTACCCTTCATTTCAGTGTTGTGAACCTTTATAAATGGGAAATGCCTTGTACCATGACCCAGCTGTTTGTCATCACTACCTAAAATACTAGCATTGTATTATTTTTGCTCTTAACTCTTTTGCCACTTCTATTCTTCTTACAATATTGAATTTATTGTCAAATCAAAGGAATGTTTGAAGAATTTTCTCTTTAGAAAAATAAAAATTTCCTTTTGGTGCCATACTTCATTGTATTCTTAATGTATCTGATACCATGGTTTCTTTGTTTTCCTTCACCGTTTTTCTTACACGGTAAGCGTGTTAGTCTTTCTGCTCCTCACCCCAGTACCCAATGAAGGTGTTTTGGGATCTTGGCCTGACTCCTGAGAAGGCAGTAGAGTCTCCAGTGCACTCACTCCTTTGCTGTCTCATATCTTTCCTAGGTTCAGGAGTCTCTGCAGGGCATGGGGAGCAGTGCTGACAGCTGTGACAGTGAAACAACCGTGACATCACACAGTGAGGAACAGAAGACACCGATAGCCAAGGAGCTGCCGTGCTTTGATAAGTTTGAGGAGGAGGAGGAAGATGATGATGAGGAGGATTATGACGATGATGAAGAGGATATTATCTCTCAAGTAGAGAGACGAAAGGTAGGGGCGTCTTCTGATAGGAGAAGGAGTGAAGACAGAAAAATTAGTGACTGTAAAACTGAACAAAATCAAGGACAAGAAAGCAAGTCATCTCATATAGCAGAGACAGTCCAAGGAGAGGTCAGCTCTAAAGAGGAAGACATTTCCAGTGAGCAAAGAGAATCAGACCTGCTGGAGGAAGGTGGTGTGTTTGAGTTTCCTCAGTATCACACACACCATATCCTCAAGTCAATGCAGTCTCTGGAAGATGGTGGCTCCTCCACATCACCTGTGGACAGAGTTCAGGTTGCTTTGCAGAGAGCTGAGATGAGGATCATGAGCTCACCTGACTCCAAGGCCAGGTCCACTCTGCTTAAGTCGAAGGATCTTCTGAGGAAGCAGAGACTCTGGTTTGCTGAGTCGGGCTATCCTCTAAGGCGGTCTCAGTCTCTCCCAACTGCATTGCTGAATCCAGTGAAAGTGGTGTCCTCTGTGAATGTTCAGTTAACTCCAGGAAAAGAGACTCTCTGCAGTCCTCCTTCTTTCACCTACAAGTACACACAAGCGGAGGAGGACAAGAAAGCAGCATCTGAGAATGACAGAAGTGAGGATGAGGCAGCCTCCAGCCATCCTGTGTGCAAATCCACACTGTTTATTGCGCCTTCATCCTCCAAGAAAGAGGTTCCCCAGGCTGGGCCCAGCAGGCTGTCTGAGGAGCTCAGTCCCACCAGGGTACAGAGCTGCCCCCTGCACACACCAGCAGCAATGTCCCAGTCCACGTGCTCCCTCCATTCCCTCCCCACAGAGTGGCAGAACAGGCCTCTGTGCGAGCACATGAGGACGCTCAGCACCCACAGTGTCCCAAGCATCTCCAGCTCTTCCTTCAGTGCCATGCTTTCCCCCTTCAGCTGTCCCTTCTTTCCAAGGCATGGAGCTCCTCATCGTCCCCTTGCCATGAACCCACCCTCCACTGTGGAGATGCAGCTACGCAGGGTCCTGCATGACATCAGAAACTCCCTGCAGAACCTCTCACAGGTAAGAGGAAGCCTGGTTTTGCCCCTGGAAAAAGGGGCTTCTTACTTTATCCTGACCAAAACAAGGTGATAATCTGAATATTCCTTTGTGGAGCTCAACAGATCAGGAAAAAAAATATTTTTTTCAAGTCTGATTTGCTACTGTTTTAGGAGCTTCTGTTTAAAGAGGCAGGTTTAAAGTGTTCAAAGGTGGGAGTTTTAGTTTAGATATTAGGAAAAAGCTTTTCACCCAGAGGGTGATTGGGCACTGGAACGGGCTCCCCAGGGAAGTCACAGCACCAAGTCTGATGGAGTTCAAGAAGCATTTGTACAGTGCTCTCAGGGTGTGACTCTGGGGGTTGTTCTGTGCAGGGCCAGAGACAGGACTTTGATGACCCTTGTGTGTCACTTCCAAATCAGTATATCCTGTGATTCTGTGATCATCTTTTTATTGCTTCACTTTTTTTGCATTTAATGTATACTTGCTGCAATTGACCCAGACTGTTTTTTTTCCAGTATTTTTTAACTTTTATGGATATTCTTGGATGGAAGGGAGAAACAGTGTACTCTTTATCAGCTATTATTTTATTTTACATTAAGAATCATTAGCCTTACATTTAAAAATGCATATTTATAGAATCACAAGATGGTCTGGTCAATCTCTTTCTCTTCTCTTTGGCATACTTATTTATCCAGCTGTTAAAAATGTATTTTTTTCCTTACAAGTCACAAAGCTTCAATAATGATATCAATGACTGATCTCTGTATATTACTGTGCTGTTTCATGCCAATCTTTTCACTTACAACTCTGGAGATAGACAACATGTTCTTGATACCATCAGTCTTTTAGTAAGAATTGATTTTGTCAGAGCATGTGAAATTTTGCCCATCTCATCACTCAGAGAAGAAATGCTTGAGAATGCAAGCACATAAATTTTACCAATTTCTGCTGTACCTTCTGCTCCTCCTCTCCTGATTGCCAGCTGTTTCTCCTCTGCCATTTCTTAGATCCAACTTAGGACCCTGCAAGCTCCTTCAGGAGGCTGTGTGGGCAAAGCAGTTACAGGTTCTGCTCATTTATGTGTGAATATGTGAATACTATTCAGTTGTAGACCTAAAACTTCTGTGCATTTAACCCAAGAGCAGACACACACCTGGCTGCACCATATTACAGGTGGGAGGCTGCTGTAGTGAGCTTTTGGGCCCCTGTTACTTTATTAACTTTGTCACTTGTCAAAAGTTAGATGTGAGTCCAGTCTTTCTTTGGTCCTATCAGCTGACCCTGCTTCTCAGAGCAAGATTTGGTGCTGTGACCAGCTCTGCTGCAGAAAGCTGTGGTCACTTGAGTTTTAAGTCAACCACTGCTCAAGGTGGTGCTCATGGTGTGCCTGGGAGAAAGTGTTTGCAGAACTTAACCTTCTACAGAGAATTCTCTCATGTGTACCAATTGCAGCCTTGATCTGTGTAAGGTTACAGTGTGCTGAGTACTTCTACCACACACACCATGCTAACTAAAACTGCTGGAAAGGAAACCTTGGTATTACATCCAGAATTCAAGCTGGTTCAGTCAAAAGAAAAATAAAAAAGGGCATTGGGGGGGATAATAACAGCCCATAATAACACTTGTTCTTCCAGCATATTTTGTTTAAACTAGTTTCATTCTGGGGGCTTGGTCCTTCTCACAGAAGATTGGTATGAAAATGTATTCCCTGCTTTTTCCTACAGTAGAGATGGAGTTTGGCACATAGCATACTCAATGGCTAAAGAAAAAGTTGAGATGTTTAAATGTATAATTCTGATATTAAGAAGGAATAAGGAGAGGTAGATAAGTTGCTGATTGAACAGAGAACAGAGAAAGCTGGCAGGGGAAAAAAAACTCCATCCCCTTGATGTGATCATGTTGGAGCAAAACTTCTCTATATGAATGAACATGCTTCAGATTTTCCATGGCATATTGATAGTCCTTTGAAAGAATTCAAAATTATATTGGACAAGCTGTCTTTTCATGTTTGAGAAGGTAAACATTTTTGCTGTTTCCACTGTTCTTTGTTGTGCTGTGTCTGTACATGTAACAAACCCCTGGATTTTATCTGTTTGCTCCATATGTTGTTGCAACATGCAAATAGAAATTCTTCAGCAATCTTGTTTTCACGAGAGATCATTAGCAAGCTGGGGTCTATGGATGTAGGCAATGAAGTGAGCTTAAAAACCAAAGTGAACAAAAATTCCCCAAACTAAGAACTGAAGAAAATCCCATGACAAATTTGACTAGAATCACAATTTCAGAATGGGACATAGTTTAATTTGCTCAGTTCTGGTTTTGGAATTGTTCTTTTTATCATTAGCTGAGACAATTGAGACTATTGAGTTTTCAAGCATAAAATGCTTTGTGCAGAAAAAGTTAGTTTTTATTTCTGCTCACTGTGTCAGACAGGATTAATTTGGCTTTTCACCAGCAGCATACTTGCATTGCTGAGCTTTGGTGCACCTGTCAGTTAAGAAGTGGTGCTGCCATTTTGTAAGGTTACCTATTTGTAACACAATATTTCCATGGATTGCAGACATCTCAATGCCAGAAAGGTTGTGTTTTAACAGTGGCTGCTTTTGGAGTGTCTGTGTGTTTGAGACAGTGCCATTCCCATTTCAAATTGTTTGTTTCTTCCCCCCAGTATCCAGTGATGAGAGGTCAGGATCTTTCAGCTGCCACTGGTTACACTACTCAGAGATCATCCATTCTACCTCTCTATGAAGTAAGTGACCCTGTCTATGGAGTGATACTGAGTCAAAATGAAATACAAAGAAAAATCCTAAATTTGTCACTGATTGAGCTAACTTTGGGCCATTCCTTGTGTTTGTGAGAGAGAGATCTTCCTGCAAATAATGTTAAAAAGGAATTAATATAAATACACTGTTTGCTTGTATGATACAGCTGAAAATGCTGTTTTCTTAGTCATTGTGAAGATACAACACGCAGCTTCTATCATATGCTGAAATTGCTGAGGTGCTGTTAACTCAAAGGGCTCATCCAGGCAGATGTGGTTACAGGATCCAAACTTACTGTAATTCGTTTTCCCATGTAATTCATTATTATATTTTTATTTCCCCAGAATACCTTCCAGGAGCTACAAGTGGTAAGGAGAAATCTAAATTTATTCAGAACCCAAATGATGGATTTGGAATTGACTATGTTGCATCAACAGTCCACAGTTTATCAGCATATGACAGAGGAGGAAAGGTAAAATTATCTTTTTTAAAAAACAAAAAAGAGATAATACTCTGGCATAAATCTATTAGTTTCAATTCGAACAGGGTTGGAGATGAGTTTTTTGCCAAAGTCTTATTTACTCTTTTCTTTATACGTCTTCATTCTAGAGTTTTTTACTCTTTGTTTCTTCCAATTTCTCACTAATTTTTTTTTTCTGCATCCTTTCTCCAAAGTGATTCTACAGCTGCAGGGGAAAAAGTCTTAAAGATTTGATTTTAGATTACTCCCATCTTTGTAGATGTAAATAAAGAATGAGCACTGTAGCATTCAGGTGCTTTTCCAACTTCCAGTGGCTACTCAGCAGGCTACAGATGGCATTCATATTCTGGCTCCATGTGGTTGTGTAGCAGAAGATCTGGAACAATTTTTAAAACTGATTATATATTTAGTTTAGTTGACTCAGCTCTTGGCCTATCACTTTAAAAGTAAACATGTTTGAAATCAGTTGGCTGCCTTAGACAGTGGCTTCCTGGCCAAAATGCAGCTGTGAGTGCTGGTGAATCTATAACCACACAGAAGTCATGTGGTTACTGCATTACTCTGTGATGCTTGTTCTTACCAGTTTTAAATTGCATTTAATTAGATGTATGTAGAAATACTGATTTCTTCTGCATTTAAAGCTAAAATTTTTGGAGAATATTCTGTGGTACACTCTGTTGTTTTGTTTTTTCTATGAACTGATATGTATTTTCTATAAATGGAAAAGAACTTCTGTGCCACATAGGCTTTCAGCTAATTTTTCTGTGTTCTGCTTTGAACTCCCTTGTCTGAAGGCCTTTACTTGTGGCACTGACCTGCTCAGTCACCTCTTTGCAGCTGAGTGCAGTGAATGCTTTTGTTCTTTTTGTGATGGCCTTGCCATAGATTCGAGGCTGATCAGCTGCAGAGCCTGAGGAAGTCTGTCCGCATGGAGCTGCAGGAGTTGGAGATGCAGCTGGAAGATCGTCTGCTTGCCTTGGAAGACCAGCTCAGAAGTCTGCACATGTCTTCACCTTACAGACCCCAGGCACACATAGTAAGTATTAGTTTTGCAGCAACATCATGTGTTTTCTCAGTGTCATGTTCATCACAGAATCGTAGAGTAGTTTGGGTTGGAAGAGACCTTTAATGGTCATCTAGTCCAACCCTCCTGCAATGAGCAGGGACAAATCATAACTGTTAAAGCTCTTGGAGTGGGATGGAATCTTGGGAATCTAATGATGCTGTGTGTATTATCAGGGTTCATATTTTCTCATATTGAGTCAGTATTTCATCTTGGGGAAAAGGTGTGTGACTCTCCCAAGAAAGTCACTACATGCCAATACATACTGATATATTAATACTTATCAATACATACCTTGTGGACTTTTAGGGCTGAGAACAGCAGATCTTTTCTGTTAGTGCTTTCTTCTTTTTCCTCTTCATGACCCTGAGTTTTCACAGTTTGGTAGCTGGGGCTTATGTCTAAAATCCTTGGAGAATGGTGATGGGCTTTCTGGAGTTTTCCTACGCTGATTTTCTTGAGACATAAGGGCAGAGAGATGAGACATTCACAGTGTTTCTTTCCCAGGAAATAGAGTGTGCTTTCTCTCTAGCTCTGCCAATCCATGGGAGAAAAAAAACAAAACAAAAACAAAAAAAAACCACCATCACCCCAAAAAAAAACCCCTAAAAAAAAAAAAATTAAAAAAAAAAAAGAGGGGGAAATCCCATTGCCATGAGTTTTTTCCTCTGTTGCCTTTTGTAGCTCCTTCAGATGAACACGTGGCTCCCTGACAAATAGCAGGAGAAGCTCTGTTCCCACAAGCACTCCCCAAAAGTACAAGGAGGGGCATAAAAGGCATTTGTCTGTGTTTATTGGTGGCATGGCAAGATACTTTCTCCTATTTTTTACTCAGCGGACGACTGTTCCTCTCTTTTTCTGCAGCAGTTCTGTCATCAGCCAAACAAAAGAAGCACAGACAAAAAGTATCATATGTTCTTCCTGGGTTTCATTTCTCTTTCTTAGCCAGTCCTCTTCTGTAGAAGCAGAACAGGCACAGGCCACATCTTCCTCTTCAGTATTTTGTCATGGAAAAAAATTGAAACTCAAGAGCAGGAAAATATGGTATTACTGTGATCTCAAGCAGAACTTACATTCTTTGAATCATATAAATATCTTTTTGTTTGTAAATCCTTTTATAGAAGAGGGCCAGCTTTAAAAATGACTGAAATAAACTTTCACCAACCAGCTCTGCTTCCTGCTTCCTGTTTCCAACTTTCTGGTTTTACAGAAAGTTGTCTGAGATGCAGCATATTTATATACTAGCTTCTGAGAGCTCTAAAAAGTCCTAAGTGCATTAACTTGACTTAATTTTTCAGGGTATGTATGGAAGCAGAAGTGCTGATAATCTGTCGTGTCCTTCTCCATTGAACGTCATTGAACCAGTAAGTAATTGTTGGATACTCTGTGTTTTATTGATGAAAAGAACCAGGAAGGCTTTACTTTTAAATAGGTTGCAGGAGATTAATTTGACAGATAATTTTAGAAATACTTTACTCCCTTAAATAGCTTTGTTGAAAACAGCTGCAATTTTCCTTAAGCAAGTTTAACTATAGGTGTAAGTGGCTGTAGAGTCTTGTTAGCTTTTGAGTATGTTGAAGTGAGATGGTTTCTCATTTAGTTGAATACAAATGATGGTACAAATGGTGGTACTACCTCATGAATTTTATAGGGAAAATTATTTTTTATATTTCTGTGCATTTTCTGCTACTGAAAATAAGTAGTTCAAAAACTGCAGAAAGAAAAGAACAAACAAATGAAAATCAAGCCCTTACATGTGTCTCCGTCAATGGCTCTGGCAAGATGTATCCATATTGCAAAAGTTGGTGGCTTGGGGGAGAGCCACAATTTTTATTTATGTTGGCTTTAAAATGGCACATTCCTTTTCATGATCGTCTGTTAAGTCATAAAGGCATTGGATATATTTATTCTATAGCTGCATTTGTTACATGGAGAGAATGAATAAGTGATTAAATAAATAGCAAGAAAACATAGTTATGTCTGTATGTGACTTTTTTGTATGCTTATTTGTTTCTTTTCTGAATCCTTAGGTCTCTGAGCTTATTCGAGAGCAGTCATTTCTGAAGTCTGAACTGGGTTTAGGACTGGGAGAGCTTGGACTGGAAACTCTCCCAGCAGAGGGTACAGAATCGATATTCTCCCATGGGAACTCGGATTCCTCTTCAGTGTGCTCTGGTCACACAGGTCGGAAAGCTAAGAGTCAAAGCAAGAAGATGTACCGAGCCTCTGTTGCCTTAACACCAGCTCCCCCGGTGAGAGCAGGCACTGGGCAGCCCGTGGAAAGCTCTGAGGAGCTTGCAGACTCCAATCCAGAGGTGGAACACAAACTTGAAGAAGTGCCTCTTGTGCCTTCAGTGGATGAAATCCACAAAGCAGTGGAGCAGGAGGAGCTGCAACAAGTCATACGGGAGGTGAGGAAGGAGGGGCTGAGGCCTGGGATGTTTGAACTGAGTTTGCTGAAACCTAAAGACAAGGCTGGCTGTAACTCCTGTCACTGGGGTTTTCTCTTCCCTCTCCAGCCAAGGCTCCATACTGTTCCTGTGCTTTGTCTGAAAGCTCAGAACATGTCACTAGGTGTTGGAGCCCCAGCTGTATTTATATGCAAAGCAGTGGATGGTTTTTCAGTGGTGGTGGTTAGCATGTAAATTAATAGCTAACTATGGCTGGGAAAGAACTTGCTGTGTCTCTACTGCTTGGTTAAGCAGCAGTATTTCAGATTCCCAAGTGAAAATTTCTGTCATGTTTGCTTGCTAAACTGCCAAACTGGAGTTCATTTGAGTGTTAAATAATGTTTCTGAAACAATGCTGTAGTAAATGTGAAGCATACTTTCCTAGTCTGTCTACCCTAACCACTAAGGACTACAGGAATGTAAGTGAAACAAGCTGAAGGCAGGTGGGAAGTTACTTCAGAGTTTAAGAGTGATCTTGGACCAATCCTATTGGACTAGTTTTATTGGCAGTCAATGAAAGCGAGGAGTGCTTGGTTATTTTTCCTGTGGGCCAGGTTAAGAAACATGGCTAAAACTATGTGTTTTGTTAGTGGCATGACAGAAAAGCTCTCTGGCAAGTAATATAAATGGGGAAAGGAAGCCAAAGAAACTACTTGTTCTGAAAAGAAGTACCTGTGAAAAAGTGGAGCAAGCTTTACTCTGAATACAGAAATAGGAATTGTGAACTTGTGGGTTTTATTCCCTCTTCTTCCAAGAGAGGGACCACTTAGCCTTTAACCAAGGGTCATTGGACCCTTAGCCTTTAGCTTGTCCCTTGAAGCTTCTGTATGGCTCTGCCATAGACCACTGAACACTAGGTAAGATGTCATGCTTAGAAATGTACAACAAGCCAGCCTGTAATGCTGTGGTACCTTCCACGTCTGCTTGTGTTGAGGCTGTGGATAATTGCAACCAGCTTTACCTTAGCTGTGTCTTTGAAACAGATAAAATGCAGGCCACTCATCAGAAGACTTGCATATGAGATATTTAGCACACTTTGCACTGTGCTTCTGATTCTGCAGTGAAGCCAGGATGGGGCCTTTGTATCCAGGCTGTCTGTAAAAATCTATGTGTCAGGGCAATGGTGTCGTGGTGCTGGGTTGCTAAAGGAGAAACTGAGATAAGGAGAGCTGTAATTCAAAAGTACTGCAAAAGCAGTAGAGAAAAAAAAAAGTGAGCTGAAGGCAAAGGACAGAGTTATTTCTGTCAATATTTTTTCTGAGGTTAGCCTCTGGGAAAGTTCCTCTTTAGCTTTATTAGTTGATAGCAAATAAAGATATGTACTCTTTGCACAGAGATTGTTACTTGGGTTGTGTGACACTGAGGACATTGTAATGCTGAAAGAATCCACACTGGACTGACAGGCTACTATTCAAAGTTGAGTAGTCAGCAAACAGCTGGGCTTGACTCACTTTGTGAATATTTGAGCACACCGAAAGATTGTCCCTCAGTTTAACTTCATTGACAGTGGGTTCTGGATCAGTTCAAGATTCTCAGTATGAGGAGTTTTGCAGGTCAGAGTAGAGATGCATTGGCTCAAAGCACCTGGTAGATTTTGTAGAGCCAGAACATGCTAATAAGCATATCAGGAAAATCTTTATTATTTCATAAGAGTTAAAACAGAGCAGAATTTGAAATAATGCCTTGCTTAAATAGCTCTTTTGTTAGCAAAGGAATTCCAGTTTCATTGTCAAAAGAAAGAAATCTGGTAGGACACATTCTTGATGTATGCACTCACAAATACTAAATCCTTGCTTGTTCCTCCCATTCCTCTGCCTGACTTTGTGCTGGGGACAGAGAAGCCAGGCAGTGGGTGTGATATGCCTGGGTGGGCTGTAATGCATGTGAACTTTGACCTGTAACTATTTGTTCCATGAAAAAAACCCATGGTGTTAACTTTTGCCATTAATGGACTAACTCCTACAGAAAACCATTCAGCAGCATGAAGTGTTAAAATACCAAACAGTAGCTCTCTTGATGAAATACACCCAGGCCTCCACAGGATTATCACGTGAAGTACTTACTGCTTGACTTGTGTAAGTCACAGTGTCACTAGGAGGGCCACCAGGCCCTCTCACTCTGCTCTTCTCCAGTTTAAAAGATGTGCTAGTTTAAAGATCTTTCTGCTTAAGTGCAATGGAAGTTTTGATTTTGCTAACAGTTCTTCATTATAAATGACATTTAATGAAGTTACACTTTAAGGAAATCTATTATTTCCCTATCAACATCTGCTTTAAAAGGCTCTAATGAATCTTAATGGACAGGGTCTGGCAGATAATTATCCCTTTTCTGCTTTCTGTTCAAATCCATGTTAGCTCAGCATCCCTCAAAATATCTGTACGTTGTTCATGTGTGCAGGTGTTGGGTTCCTCATCTTACTATCTTGAGCATAAAATCTCACCAGCTGCTGCCATGAAGAAGTGGCACAGGAAAAAATAGAGTAGGAAACATTTTAGTTATAGAAAATATACTTCAATATCAGAAGTATAAGCACTGTGAAAAGCTTTGTTCCTGTTTTTCATTAATAGGTGAAGAACACCAATCTCCAGATTTTCCCCCGTGACACACTTCTCTCTCAATCAGTTCTTTAGCAGCAACATAATATTGCAGTAATGATAATTTTTTTCTAGGAAGAAAAATCATTGGTTTACTGTTGTAAAACTATCTGTGAGTGTGATACTGTGTTTTCAATGCAATATTGAGTATTGGTGTTGTATCAACTTAGTAAAGGTAGCATAAACGAGTGGTTCTCTCGTTTTTCAAATGATCAATTTTTCATTCACTTGCTAAAAATAATTGATGGAGCATTCATTGACTGCTTTTCTATCTTTTGTACAGAGGAAGCCTTGGCAGAAGGCTGTGCCCTCTGCAGAGCAAATAGAAGGTGCACCTTGCCCTAAATAATTTATAATGAAAAAGGCAAATATTGGCCATTGGTCACGACACACGTACAGTACTGAGTCACTGCAGGAGTCAGTGCTGGGCTCACCACACAGGAGTGACCTTGCTGAGTCTGGAGGGGGGAGGAAGCAGAGGCTGTGCAGAGAGGCAGTGGAGGGTGGCCTTGTTGTTGTCCAGACAGGAAGGTGAGAAGCAGAGAGCTCAGATAATCAAGGTCAAGTCAGAAGCTGTTGAAGAGCTGAGAATAGAACAGGAGCTGCTTTGCTTCCAGTCTCTACTTTGTTAGAGACTGTCTGTCATACTAGATCTTTACTTGCTAATTTGGGAAAGTTTTTTTGAGCCTTTTTTTTCTTCTTTTTTTTTTTNGGTTTATTTTTGTCTATCTGTTGAGATAAGGGTACAGAATAACTGTTTTGTAGCATACTCACAGACCCACCCCATGAATTACCAAAGAAAGGTGGAGAAAGCACTGGGCACTCTCTTGTGCCTGGCACTGGGCGCTCTCTTGTGCCTGCTGGACTGTTGGGTGCTGTTTGTAGTTTTCCTGTGCCTACATTTCTAAATCCCAAAGCCCTTACTATGCTGACAGTGGTTCTGAAGCTTTGTACATCAGTGTGTGCATCAGCAGAGACACCCTCTGGGCTTTTCAGCTGTTGGTGAAACAGGCCCTATTACACAATGGCTTTCCTTTCTTCTGTTAATCAGCAAACAACCCAACTGGAAACCTGTTTCCCAATAATATTATAGTCTCTGAATTTCTGCTTGATGCAAAGTAGTAATGAAACGAGGAACTTTGCCACTAATGGTTTGGGGATTGAATTGCCTGCCAAAGAGAACAAGGGATAAATAACCTGTTGCTAATGCTGCTGCCACCCTTCTGACGTTGTTGCTTAATCCTTTTGACGCACCAGGAAAAGGGGAGACTAACATGAAAAAGAAAAATGTTATGCTTAACTGGGATGCTGAGTGCTTCTTGTGTGACCCTGGGCAGGCTCTGGCTCTTACCCCCCTGCACTCTCTCACAGTTGTTGTCCTCCTCTGTCCTTGGAACTGCATCTGACTTGTTCCTCCTGAAGACCATCCAAAAAAATAAGTTGGTGCCAAGGATTTCCTGAGAACTCCATATGGAGATTTTTTTGTCATGCCCTGCTCCTTTCCAGCATAATATGCTCTTGTAGCACTGTGTTTTGCCTCCTTTTCTCCTTTGTTTTCTTTACTGTAGCCATCAGTGCTCTGCTCTTTTTTGTTGTAGCCTCAACCACACTCACAGGCTTGCTATTAGAAACTCCTCGGTGTGTTTTATGTAAAACTTAATGGGTAAATGCTTTGTCACAATCCTGTGAAAAATAGCTTTCACTGGCATAGACTAAAACTCCAGTGGCCCATTGATGATGTGAGCAACTGTTGAAATTCTGTCTTTCCTGCTGAAGTATGCAATTAGGATTTGTATCCTTTTTAATTATTTGTAAACAACAGCTCATGTTCATGGACTTGGACTTGTTCTACTGTGTAATCCATTTTTGAAGGAGATCAGTCCTGCCTTCCTTTTCATGAGAATAACAACTTGTCAAAAAGTGGTGCATTTGGGATGGTTTTGATGTATATATCCTGAAACTTTTTTTTCCAGAACTTTGCATAGTTGAAATGTATTTTTCTCTTAGCACAAAATCAGATATCTTAAGTATAAAACATAAATATATTTACCATCTGGAAATATAGAACTAGTTTGGTTTTCATTTATACAATTTGAAAGAACTTCAAAATTACTTCTTTTTCCATTCTTCTTGTATTTTTCCATTCACAGTTTTGAAAGTTGACTTTTTGGTGGTGCATGTTGGTAGTGTCAGACATACCTGCAATATTAATTTAGTTTTATCCATTGGTTATATAAATTACTGACCTTAAAACCTTGGCTAATCCCTTGCAGATCAAGGAATCTATTGTTGGTGAAATAAGAAGAGAAATAGTAAGTGGATTGTTAGCAGCTGTATCACCCCAAAGCAGATCTGCAACTGCAAAACAAGATACACAGCCATGAAACTGGTACTACAGGTAATCTTTGGGGATCTGCAAGAATCAGATTTTATTTTTATTACAATTGTATTAAATATAATTGCTAACTTAAACCTTGCTTTGTTTGCATTTTGCCCTTGAAACATAAATTATCAAATTTGAAGTTCATTAAATACAGAGAATACTGATAATCCTCGATGGATTTGGAAAAGTAGCTGGTTTGTAGTTTGGCCCATTCTACTGTCAGCTTTCATAGAGTGGTCCTTGATTTTTAATTTCAGTGTGCTCTGTGATGACTTTTTATGTGAATGCATCATGCAAGAGGATTTTTGCAGTTTGCCTGCCTTAGATATGAATAGTATCAAAATACATACTTAAACATAACAAACAGACTTCCAAAAATCTAATTTAGGTCTTCATCTTCCTTTTTTTTCCTCTAAGGTCGGATGTAGTTGGAAATGCTGTGGGATTCTGCGTTGGGCAGCACCCACTGGCGAAAGTGTCAAGTTGGTTTTGCTTCAGGAAGTGTTAAAGCTGCTGAGATGGACTACTGTGTTTGGCACTTCTCCAGTGTGGACCTTTCCTTGAGTTCATCTGTATGGATTTAGACACTTTAACATTACTTTCCTTAAAGCATCAGCAAAATTGTGTCATTCTGAAAGGTTTTGTATTTATTTGTGTGTCCCTGTTGTAAATTTTTATGTAGCTAATTTCTTTGTCTAATGATGCATCATGAAACTTGAAGATTTCCAGACATAACCAATTTATAAGTAACACGTACACATTCAGCCTAGCTTTTTTAAAAAAATAGAAAAAAACCCACAACACCCTTCCCAAAACACTGACCTCTATGAGGTATTTATTGTGCAATAACTGATCCACTTTAAGAGCTTGAAATAACCAATAATGGTTTCCACTGCTGTTACTTAGTGCCACTTCAAAAGAAGGAAACAATCCTGTTTTACAAATTGCTGTTAATTCTTGGGGCGGTTACTATTAGCAGAGTGGTAGAATGACATGAGGTTACTCTTAAAACTACTTAAAGTTCTGACACTGAAAGTCTTATCTTTGTGTAGAAGACGACTTTTAACTAATTTTATTTGCTTTCTTACTGTTTGCTCATCCCTTTATAGGAAAGTGCCTTATTTAAGCACTGGGGTGGTTTTTTTTGGTGCTGACTACTCGCAGTCATACCAAGAGAAGTTCTGCTTCATATTAACCAAAATGCAATAGAAATACTATCTTCTGAAAGCAATTAGGATTTGCAACTTGGAATGCATGAATGACCTTGCTTATATTATGGGGAAAATGGAAAAAATCTCTTTTCCTTCTCCATCCCTCACAGAGTGTATTTTCAGTCAGCCTGGTGAATATTCGATTGTTCCAATGGAGAAAATTGGAAGTCATTGGAGTTTTTATGTGGTCAAGTAGACTTTTAGTGGATATGTAATATCCCTTTTGGCTGTGCTTGAGCTCTCTTTACTCCTTTGCCTTTTCCATCTACTAAAACTCTTTACACTATGTCAAGGTCTTTAATCAAAAATAGTTTCAAATATTGCAATATTATATGAAAAAGTTTATAAAATTTTAAATTGTGTTAGGAAGACACACAAGGGCTGATTTCTTTAAAAAAGTGTATATTAAACCAATAAAATATTTATTTTGCCTATATTTTGTGTCAGTGTTTTGTATCTTAAGTGAAATAAAAGTAATATAGATTTGATCAAACAGTACACAGAACATGGAAGAGCAGAAAAGCTCAGGATTTGGCTTTCCAAAAAACTTTCAGATATTCAGGGACCCTGATATGTGAGAGCAGTGTTGGCACTTAAAACCACTCTTAAAGTTGTTGGCTTCTGTTGCTGGTCCAAGAAATTTGTTGGTTTTGACCACTCATCAGAGTTTGTCCCTGTAATTAGAGGCAGGGCTTTCTTGAAAACCTTATTCTGCACCTTGAAAAGCTGAAATACAAACTGTGGCAGCCCAGACACGTGGCAATCCATACAAGGTGGTAAGTTGCAGTGGATTTCTGCCTTGCTTTGCAGCTTGCATGAACATTCCAGAACACCACAGGAGATCAGCCAGTCTGACCCACAAGCCTGCAACCTTCCTGTGGAAATGCATAAACCCCAAGCCTACTCAACCTGCTCCCCTTGTCCCCCAGCCAGATCAGTTAACAGGCTTGACCACTTATGTAGGTCCTGTGCCTTTGAGCTCCTCAAAGCAGCTTTCGAAGAAAGGTGAAAACTGCAGCTCTCAGGGAGTGATGCAGGAAAGCACTTCAGGAGCTGGGGCAGTCAAGCAGTAGCTGCCAGCAGCATCTTCCATGGGGACAACAGCCTGACTTCCTGGTGCTCCATCAAGAAAAGTAACTTGGTAACATCCCAGAGTATCTGAGGTACTTCATCTTGTAACTTAAGAACATTTGATCTCAGCAGTGCAAATCCTAGTGTTTAATATATCCTGAGAAATGAAAAATACTGCTAAATTTTCATCCAGCTGATGAAAGTCAGATTTCTGAGGTTTGGCTATAATTTAGAATAAAGGCATTTCAAAATGACATTTCTAAAAACTATACTAAAACTAATGGATATAAATGCATCTGTATTTCCATAATCTGGGTAACAGATTTTTGCCATTCTTAAAGATCCTTCCAGCTATTTTCTGAGTGACACTTTTATGTAGGAATGCCTACAAACTGTTTAAAAATATTTTAGTGCATCTGTCATATAAGTTAAGTTCAGCTGTTAACAACTTCTATTGACAATTCTGTTTGTGCCTTAGGAACAGCCATCATTACTGAGCACACACCTATCCTGGGTGACTTAGCATAATGATTTTCTGACCATGAACAGTTTTTCTTTTATTTAATGATTCAAACTGCTACTGTTCTTGCAAATTAGTATTCTCTTTTTTTTCTGCCGGCCTGGAACTTGATGTGGATTATATGCAGATTCAGACAGCTTTATTAGTGGCTGATAGATACTGGTCAATCAAATCTGCAGTGAATAAAGCCAGACAGCATTGCCAGAGATATTTTGGATGCTTTTCTAAAGTTTGATAAGACAGTGACTTTTGTCACTACCAGTTGCCTGTAGGAGTAACAGGAGAACCCACCTGATTATTTGGTGGCATTTTGGCCTTTTCAGTCATGGGTTGGTTCATACGGCACCAGGCTTGTTGGAGACAGATGGGGTTCACTGGCTAAAAGGGGTAAAGGATTCTAGCCCATGGGTTGGCAGTGGTGATTTGAGAGGGCTTTAAACTGGCTTGGAAAGGGGAGTGAGGTAAGATCAGTCCCACTAGAGATGGGCCATGGGGCAGCATGCTGGTGCTGGGGTGGTATCAACAGCCCAGCTGACATGCTTCTACACCAGTGCATCAGTGTCAGTAACAAGTGGGAGGAACTGGGAGCCATGGTGCAGCAGGACAGTCGTGACATAGTGCCCCTCACAGAAATGTGCTGGGATGACCTGTGGGACTGGAGTGCTGCCATGACGGTTATAAGCTCCTTGGTGAGGAAGCAGAGGCAGCAGTGTGGCTCTGTACATTAGGGAGGGTTTATTCTATGCAGAGCCAAGGAGAGTGATGATATGGTTGAGTGCCTGTGGGGGAAAATCACGGTGGGAAGGCCAGCAAGGAAAAGATCCTGGTGGGAGTCTGTTACAGACCACCCAACCAGGATGAGGTGGCACATGAACTATTCAATAAGCACATGGCTGATGTTTCACAATCGTTGGCCCACATTCTTGTGGGAGGCTTTAACTTGCCAGATGTGTCCTGGAAACTCCAGCAGAGGAGAGGAGGCAGTCCTGGAGTGTGCAGAAGAGAACTTCCTGACACAACTGATAAGGCTACAAGGGGTGGTGCCCCACTAGATCTGTTTATGAACAAAGAAAGGCTGATGGGAGATGCTGTGAAGACAGCCTTCAACTAAAGAACCACAAAATTCTTGATTCTTGGTGAAATAAGGAGAGGTATCAACAAAACCTCTACCTTGAACTTATAAGGGCAGACTTTGGCCTGTTCAGGACACTGGTTCAGAGAGGCCCTTGGGAATCAATCCTTAATAACTAAGGGGTCCAGCAAGGCTGGATATACTTTAAGAAGTAAATCTTATAGATGCAGGAGCAGGCCATCCCCATGTGCTAAAAAAGAGCTGGTGGGGAAGAAGATTGGCCTGGCTGAACAGGGAGCTTTCATTGGAACTCAGGACAAAAGAGACTGGATGAAGGAGCAGGCAACTCAGAAGAGTACAAGGGTGTCATTACATCATGTAGAAAAAAAAATTATAAGGCAAAACTCAACTAGAACTCGATCTGGCCACTACTGTGAAAGATACTAAAAAGTGTTTTTATAAGTACATTAACAAGAGGCGGAATGAGGAAAAGCTCCATCATTTATTGGACATGGGGGGTAAAATTGTCACCAAGGATGAAGAAAAGGCTGAGGTACTTAATGCCTTCTTTCCCTCAGTCTTTACCAGACAGACCAGTTATCCTGTGGGCAATCAGCCCCCTGAGCTGGTAGGCAGGGACAGGAGGCAGAATAGGCCCCATGCAATCCAGGAGGAAGTATTTAGTGACCTGTGCCATGTAAACACTCACAAGTCTGTGGGTCCAGGTGGGATTCACTTGAGGGTACTGTGGGAGCTGGCAGAAGAGCTTGCTAAGCCACTGTCCATCATTTGTCATCAGTTCTTAATGAAAAATCCCAGCTGGAGACTGCCCAATATGACACTCATGTACAAGGTGTTGGAAGAAGCCTGGGAAGTAGAGGCCTGTCAGCCTGACCTCAGTGCCAGAGAAGGTTATGGATCAGATTCATTTGAGTTCAATCTCATGACACATAGAGGACAACCAAAGGATCAAGCCCAGCATGGATTTAGGAAAGGTGGGTCCTGCTTAGGCAGTGTGATATTTTTATGACCAGGAAGCCTCCCTAGGTGGATGAGAGAAAGACTAGATGTTGTCAGCCTGATACTGTTTCCCACAGCATTCTCCTGAAGAAGCTGGTGGTCCTTGGCTCCTGGCTTGTCCCTACTCATGGAACAGCCCCATTTCTGCTACTCCCAACACCTGCATAGAAAATAACAAACAATTGTGCCCCAGCCACCTTGCCCAGGTCACCAAAACCCAGATCCTGTCCTCCAGGTGCGCCTCAGTCCCTCCCTGGCAGATGCTGCAGGCAGGGCCTTGAGGATTGTTGTGATATCTTTTGGTCTAGTATGTAGCAGGAGGAGAAGGCAGGAAAGGACATCTGAAGAGTCTCAGATTCAAAAATGAGAATTTTAAGGACATGTTCTGAAATTTGCATACTGAGCTTTTTTAGGTAATTGGTGACTCTTCATTTTCTGACTGGGAATGTGTTTGCACAGGAGTTTTCTAACTCAGACTCTGAAATTGTGGAAGTTCAATCTTTGGTTTATCTTCTAAGTGTTCTACATCTTAACTTTTGTTAAAAGAATTAAGATAACTGAATTTTATATTTCAGTTGTTTAATTCAGTGATATAGTCAGTCAACTTTTGCATTAAAAATCTAATGTGGAAATAACACAATATAATAACGTAATACAATTTTATTCTAAAACCTATGTACATTACACAGTTCTGTTTATTGAAAGATGTATTAGATTTATCCTGTTCTTGATAAGGAAGCAAATTGTAGCATCTCTTCCTGTGGAAGTAGCCTCCTAAAACCAGTACCAGAGTTTTGCTTTCTGCACTATTGAACCATTTTAGGCAAGAATCTTTTGACTGTCTACTCAGGTTGTGTCCCATCAATTCCACTCATTTCCTATGTCTTGGATGTGTGCATTCTATTGATAATAGCAGATAGGATCTAGCAGTGAATGTTTGTACATTCCTTCAAAGTGTGGAGACCTGTGAATTTCAGAGGAGGACTGGAATAGACAGTGTAAGTTCTTCTGTGCTCAGATAAAGTAACTTTAAACTGACTGATTAAAACTATACTGCTGAGGAATTATTGTCTTAACTAAAGAGCTTGTATAAAAAGAAATAGCTGTATCTTTTAACATATCTAGCCTTGTATATCCACATATATAGTCAGTTCATAAACAAGTCCAAACCTGATATTCTATGGATAAGAACTGGTGATGGAAATTTGGGTTACCAGGACAACAGCTCTCACTGAACGACCCACTGACTCTGTCACTGCTCAGAAAGGTTTTCTGCTCTTCTTCTTGGCCTGCCTGTGGCAGCACTTGGTACTCATGAGGCAGATGAGATCTGCTCTGCATTCTCCCACCCTTGCAGATTTTAAATTCTTTGCATTTTGTATATATAAATAGCAGAGTGTGTTTCCAGCAGCTCAGTGGGAGTCACCCTGTTTGCAAAGCTGTTTTGAAAGAAAAATTCAGTGTTATTTTCAATATGTATTTTTTTTTATTCTTGAAGGCCTCTATCTGATTTTAACACCTATGAGTGAGGCACAGTGCAGAGCCCCAAAGGGAAAACCTGTCCATGAACAGGTATGGTGTGCACAGCAAAGGCCATGTCCAGTGTTCATGCTCTCTCCCTCTTTCTGCTCATGGACAACACCAAGAGCCCTGTCTGGGCAAAGGCAGGGTAAAAGCTGCTTGTCAGTTTGTTACAAAAAGGCATAAGGAAGGGGCACATGGAGGCCCTTTTGGCTGTAGCAGAAAGCCAATATTCTCTGCAGTGTTTCTCTCTCTGATGCTGCTGGGGCTGCCCAGAAATATGCTGAGGACGTGCTGCTGTGAGGAGAGGGGTCAGCTGGAGAGTCCAGGGAGAGCATGGACCAACATATCTTTGTTAAATCACTCACATATCAATGGCTACAATAGAGATTGAAGTTGTGTCTGAGACACACTGGAAGAATTGCCACTTCCAAGCTGAGCCTTTGCTCTGCGAAGGCAGCCTGTTGGATCAGGGCACTGTAACTTAGTGCTTCTCTGCATCTACACTGGTGAATTTAGGAGCCAAAGCCTTAAGGAGGTTTGTTTTACAATGAACTCCAGCTCTCTTCTCCTCTCAAGAGTGATGCTCCAGTAATCTCTGACCACACCAGAGGAGCTGAGGCTGATCAGAGCCATGACAAAAATTGTGCAGAGTGCGGAACAGACACCATTGAATTGGCATCTCAGAAGCCTTGTCTTTGGCTGGAAACAAGATATCAACCTTTCCTAGGACACCAGGGGAAATAGCTCAAGCAGGAATTATGCCATGAGTGCTTCCATAGCTCATCCCTACAGCAGGATATTTTAAAAGGCAGAGCTTCATACAAGAACATAGCAAATGACATAGGAAGGAAAGATCTCAGACAGTATTATTTTTAATTCCACTATAGTTTTAGCTGAATCATGAAGGCATCTGAAGCTGAAATTGCACTAAAAACAGAAGATGAACTACAAGGATGTGTCAGTACTTAAATGTGTTTCAGCTCTTCCCCAGACTATGATGCAGTCTATAGAAAATGCCAGCACACTTTGCCTGGAGACTTCTAATGCTGCAAATTGGTGTTAGAGGGAGCCAAGGTAGGCATCCTGAAATGCTATATCTGAGTGCTCTCTCACTATACCTATTATACTATTTTAAAAATACTGTTATTGTATTAGTGCATGTGAAGATTGTTGGGCAGCCAGCTCCAAATAGGCACAGGGAGAAAAGCTTCAGGAAGCAAATTCTTCCATATCACATCCTTGGGGGGCTTCTCTCCCAATCCTAGGCAGCCCCATTAAGGATTTGTCATTGTGTTTTGTTCTGTCCTGCTGTCTGTCTCCCTTCAGAAGCTGCCAAAAAGTGGTTTTGTTGGTTTGGGTTTTTTGTAAGGTTATTGAGGTTTTTTCTTATATACCATTGATAAAAATGCACTTGAGACATGATTCCTTTGGACAGCAATGTCCAGCAATCTGGAGCTGAAACACACTGTTATAATTCTCTGAGCACTTAATATTTTAATAAATTTTACTGTCTTTTAAATTACTTTATCATTAATATAAGAAATGTTAAACCTTTGCAATGATAATTATAGCTCCTGTAGTCAGTAACATACATATATTAGAATTGCAATTGTAAAATTTAATACATGAAGTGTCATAGACATCTAGAATAGATATTTTATGGAAAACAGTTTTTTTTCTAAAGGAACTTGATATCTAAAATATACCATTTATTATTATTTATGGTAGCAATGCATCTGGAAAACATTTTTCTCACATTATCTGGGACTGCAAAAGTAAACATTATTTTCTTTCAAGTATGGAAATTCAAGAGGAAAGCCATAACCTCAGATCCCTGGGTATTTACTCCCCCATGTGTAACCCTGTGTATGTGGGTGTGTATATATCCCTGGTATGTCTGAAGCTGCCATTGAAGGTAATGGCACATCTGTGCATGAAGGACTTGTGAAATTGGATAATTAGCCTGTCCTGGAAACAGCTTGTCCTAGTGAAACAAATTGTCCTGGTGAAAGCAGAGTGTGCCTCTCTTACTTCAGTGCCTTAGTCTTTGTTGTGCCAGCACAACTGCTACAGTTTCACTCTTGCTCTACTTGTGGAAATCTATAAAGGTAATCATGTTTTGTCTTTGTTGGAATAGTGAAGGCTTAAAAATGGCCAAATGAAACACTGAATATCAGTGTTTTGAGCATCTCTTTAATTTATTGTGGTAAATGAAACTAAGCACGCCACTTAAGCACCAAAAACATTCAGGGCTCAGACTGAGAGGTCCCAGGATATCCTGGTCTCAGGCCCTTCCTCAAGCAGCTGGTGGGACCAAGTATCTCCAGAAAGTCCCAGCCAATCAGACTCTTCTGTGATTCAAAAGTCTAAGTTAAAGCCACCTAAACTATCAAAAGAAATCAAATAAGAAAGTTGCCAGCTACTAGCTGTCAGCTGGAAACCACTATGATTCACTGAAGGTTTGGTTTGGATGAGGAGAGGAATTTTGGCCCTCACTGAGAGTTATTTTTGACCATTGAGCCAACTGGATCCTTAACTTGAAGAGTATCCTCGCCTCCTAAGCTTTATCATGTCCTTCATAAACCAGCTAACTTGTGTGCTTGCCTCTGCTCAGAAACAGCCTGGTGTTCTGATAATGTCATGATTTTAATTTGGAAAAATCAAAGCCAAACAAGTATTTAATGTCTGACTTGCTGGTTTGTTCTGTGTGTACAGCCAGTGCACTGTTCTCATGCACAATCCCCACTCCTTCCCCGCCTCCTCCACTGGCACAGGTGGGAAAACACTCAGTGACTCAAGAAGCTTGTGGTGAACTGTGAAAATCCTTAGTACTTTCAGTGGCCTAAACAAAGAATATTTTCCAATTCCTCTGAGTTTTGCAAGGAGGTGGGTTAAGTCAGTGGTTGCTGGGTATTGTTTCACACACTTCTCTTGAATTAACATGAAATGACAAGTGAAAATCAATTATATTCACAAAGGAGTATGATTGACCAAACTATTTTCCTGGTCTTGGAATGGGGCACAGATTTTGTACCCTTAAATAGGATTTAGCATCTGAATTTTAGTAATCCAAAAGTGATTTAACTAGTCTGAATCATCTTTCCTTTTTCTAGGTTTAATGGAGAGAAAATGTAATCCTAAGTAAACATTATATCCCACTTTACTTGGATGCAATGTTGATGTGCTTAGCATGAGGGAGCCCAGAGAGCTGGCTCAAATGTGGGTGTTCTCAGTATCTAGAGTCACGTGAAATGGAGCCCCACCAAAAAAAAACACAGTCTAAATCTGCAAACCAGGCCTAAGGTGCAAACCCACCAGAGAAGCGTTATGAAATTGTGGGCAACTCTGTAGCATCATCACCAAAAATCTTCCTGTAAGATTTAGTAGCATCTAAAACTGCAAGATTTAAAAAATATTTGAAAGAGCAGAAAGAATTGTTTGATATGTGAAAAGAGGAGAGTGATTCTGGCACACTGTAACAGATATCGAATTTTTGCGTCCACCCCTTCTGCTACCTCCACCCCCAAAATCTGAAAACTTCCTGATTTGTGTTCATCAATAATTAAGAGCCCATCAGCAATACTCAGAGGGAGCTTGCATTGCACTTCTGAGCAGCCAGTTAGTAATATACGGTGGAGAGATCCTCTTTTTCAAATCCCAAGGCTCCAGGCCATGCAACGCTAGTATTGCATTTTCAATTAGCTTCTGAGTGAATGCTTGGCATATGTAGAAGTGAGCTGGTACACAATTAGCTTATTGTTCCTTTCAGCTTTCTGCTGAGAGGATCTGAAGGGCTGCTGAAGAGAGGGGAGAGGGAAAAAAAAAAAAAAAAAAAAAAAGAAAAGAGCCAAGCCAGTGGCATCTCTGTGGATGTGGAGTAAGGGAGTTGCTGGGCTCACGCAGATTCCCGTGCTAAGTCGGGAGTTACAGCTGTTCCTGCCCAGCTCCCAGCCTGGCTGTGGGGACGGCGCCGGGCAGAGGCACAGACCCAGGCTCAAGCTCCAGGCTCTTCTCTCGTCTGTCTCACCTCAGCATCACCATGGAGCCCAACAGCCCCAAAAAAATACAGTTTGCTGTGCCCCTGTTTCAGAGCCAAATAGATCCTGAGGCAGCTGAGCAGGTAAGGAAGATGAGTTTCCTTTACTGTCTTGAGGGAATGGGGTAGGAATGGGGTGAGATGTGGGTGAGAACTTGAGGCCTAAAGGCTTTTCTAGGTTATATTAGTGAAACTGTAGATTAAATACTCTGGAGGTTATAGCAGTAAAGAGGGAGGATATGTCCTCTAGCCAGAATAAGGCTTCTTCACCTTGGGTAGGTTTATTCGTATATGCTTGTTGTTGTGCTTTTTCTGTAACTGCACTTCTACCTTAATACTTAGATTTTACATGAATGCACTCAATGAATACATTCTCAACAAATCAATTCAAGTGTATTGAAAGTACATATAGCAAAGCCTAAAGTTGATAATAGGTATGTAACAGAAATATTGGGGAGAAGACATCTTATTTACCTTTCATTTTAACAGGAGAAAATACAATTACTGTTTTGCACAATAGTCATCATTTCAGTTATTTCCTCTATTTCTCATGATTTTTACAGTCTTTAAGTCCTTTTTACAGCATTTTACATGCCTGAAAAATGTATACATGTGAAAATATGCTGTACTTATGTGCTTGTTGGTATAATGTGTGTGCTATTTTAGGTTTTAACTCATTCCCAAAAGATACACCTAATAATACATATATACTGTACTGAGATATATATATATATGTCAGTACAGATGTCTAAGGAGGAAAAAATATCTATTACTGTGTACAGATATGTGTAGATGTTCTCAAAAAAGTGTCACAGGCAGTCTTGTGAGAAAACTGGATAAATCTTAATTAGGTGACCCAGTACATTTCTCTCTGTACAAGTCCTTCTCAACATTTGTTTCTATTTGGGTATGTCTGATTTTAGAGAATACCAGGGGAATATTATAACCTTGAAAGTTCCATAGCATTAGCTATGAAATTATTTGCACCTTTAGGACAGTTATCTGGTTTCCTGAATATTCTGATGTTGTGTCTCTTAAAAAGGCAGACACCTTTTCCAGAAAATGATGAGTTGTGAGTGACCATTGAATGCAAAATATTAGAAAGGTGTAGAAAATAATTGTTTTGGGTCCTCATTTTTTCCATAGACACTTCTGAGCTGCGAGATGTCCATACCTTACAGAACAATTCTGCAAGGAATTCAAGCAGAATTTGTTCTGGTATTTTTCTGAAATCTGTGAGAACTGTAGGATTAGGATTTCCTGGAATTCCCATGGCTTTTGAAATGCTGTAGCCTATTTTCTGCCCGGTATTTATGGGCAGTCCTTTTTTTCTGTGTTGTGAGTTTGATTCCAAGTGCTATACAATTTCACTGTGGGTGTGTGATGAAATTAAAATAGTAAATTCTACAGTCAGCTACAGTTACACTAATCTGGAATAAACCCATTAACCCTGATGATGTAATTTTCCATTTACACCTCTGAAAGCAAAATTTGAACCCAGCTAAATACAGAGGTTGGCTCAGCAAATAAAAAAGAACAAATGCACTGACATTGAGGTTTTGTGTCAGAATAGTTTCTAGCTTAAATGCTCCTGGTCCCTCTCTTAAATTCAATAGAATATCAGGCCTGGAGGCTTTAGTGAAGCAACACAAAGCTTTCAGTGCAAATGTGTGCATTATGGGGGGTATTCCAATACCATGCAGCTCAGCCACTGTTAATGGAACATGGAACAAAAGTAGTTACTCAGATAAACTCCGAAGAGTTATATTCAGTTCAGGACTATATATTGTATGTAAAATCTGCTGTGTGGAAATACTCTTCTCAAGGTCTTAAATACTGGAGTAGTTTTTGTTAAAGAACAGTACTAGCACCTCTGACAACAGTTTAGAAACAGAAGTTCATTGGAAAGAATGCCTGCAAAACTCTGAAATGCACTTGCAAAGTATTATTAATTTATACTTATGAGAGCTATGGCAATACTAGGTATTTGCACGTACAAGCTCACAAACTATAACAATCATCTTCCTGATGCAAAGCTAAATGTCATTATTTTAAGATATGAGTGATATTTTTTCAGCAATACATATCCAAAAACTTAAGTTGATTACAAATCCTAAAGGTATTTTGGACAGCTCTCCCTGAGCCTTTGTTCTCCCTGAACAAGCAGCAGCATGACCCTGATTGCTGTCAGACCAGACAAACTGTCAGTAAGACAGTGAAGTGCTGCTGTTCTTTAAGTAGCTTCCTTTTTAACTTTTGCCTGGTCTATACTCTGGAGGACACCAGAGAGATTTTTTGCTTTGCTTTGTGTGTGTGGCAATTGATGGGCCCTAAAGACTCTCCTTGGTTTATTTCTGTTACAGATCAGGAAAAGAAGGCCCACGCCAGCATCACTCGTCATCATGAATGAACACATGCCCCCAGGTTAGTGCTAGCATACCTTCTAAACCACTGAACTTGTATACACAGGATTGGCTGCAAACTGCTTTGATTAACAACATGATTTTAAAAATCCAGCATTAATTTTGTAGCTCTAAATTTCAAACAATGGATCTTAGGGCTGTTTGGAGTAAATGCCATGAACACAGGTAATTCCTGACCTTCAGATAATGTCACTGATTTCACAATTTTATCCTCCATATAAATCTTGGTTATATGTAGAAGGAGAATTAATATGACGCAGATCCAGTGCTTCCATCCACAAATATTTTCTTTCCCTGGGTGGACACTCTGGAGACCCAAGAAGTCTGATCTCTAGGGATACCAGGCTGGCTAATTCAACTCAAGGAGTTGTTTCTACAAAACAGATTCTCTTCTAGTTTCCTTAAAAAACATATTATGTGTTTTTTTCATTATTCTTTTTCAACTGTGAATATATTATCTTCATCCAGGAGCCCGCACAAAAGATTGTCTGTGGGATGGGATGATTTGAGGTTAAGACATACGTTGTCATGTAAATATGACTTCAGAAAGATTCTTTAATAAGCTGTTCAGGGAGTGTTATAAACAAAACACAAAAAGGGGAAAAATCCTTAATACTTAATCCTTAGGAACACAGTGCCTGCTTTATATCAAACTTTTCCTTTGTTGTGCTCTGCAATATTTTTTTTCCTGCCATATCTCTTAGTCACTTGAATCTTTTTTAAAAATCTTTTTGGAGAGTAGATTTCTGTCCTGAATTTCTGGTAGTTCAGCTCTCAAAAATGGTGGATGAAATATCTGCCTTGAACTGACTTTCTTTACCTATATGGGATAATAATGGGATCTACACTGTCTGTGTTGCTAGGACTTAATTTAAAGCAAATTCACCTTGACTGTTAATCTCTTTTGCAATTCATTTTGTACACTTTGTACCGTCATATTTCCTTTTATAAACAGATACTTGGTACAATACCAAATCAAAACCAAACAGAGAATAAGAACTCTTTAATTTACAGGAAATTTTACTGTAAACAAAGTGGTGCATGTCTGTTATCACCTTTCCTGCAATGTTCATAATAAGTCTTTAAATAAATCATTTTTATTATGAGTCAGGATTGCTGCAAGTTTCAGCCAACTTCCATATAAGCCCATGAGTTAGTATTCATCTTCACTCATTTAGATTTGTTTATTTAGATATTATTTGTTCTTTCTAGATACTGGGAACTAATGTTAACAAATTTATTATTTGGCTAAATTATAACTTTGTCCTGTTTTTAATTTTCCATGAAGTTGGATAAAAATAAAAAAAAAACTTTAAAAGCAGCTTCATTTTCCTGCCCTTCACCATGAGGTTCACGCAGATTTCCATAGGGTGTCACTTGCTTAATATGGGCAAGTGTTTTGAACAGGGTGTGTGCAGGCAGCTCTGTAAACCTGCTGGATACAAGGACTGTGAAGTCAGGTTGGAAAGGCAGACAATAGGTTTGCAATGGAAGTGCAAACACGAAGTAAAACCTTTGTGGTCTTCATCTTGCAAGGTACTGTAAGGTTTCTGAGATGGTTGTATCCTTCAACATTCAGAATCAGCTAGTCTAGGGCCTCTTGACACCTTGCTCATTAAACACCAAAATGCTGATCAGTTATGGGATTTTGAATAGAGTTCAGTGGAATGCTGAATAAAATTTGTGTCCAAAACCAGTAAATTCATGATTGCAAATGGATGCAGTTAATAAAAAAATTTAAAAATTAAAATTAAAAAAAAAAATAAAAAGGAAAAAGAGTAAGGGTGCTAACTTGACACTCCAACAAATTGCTTGAAAGTGTGATACCCTAGATCAGGGAGGAAACTGAGCAGCAGAGAATTCCAGTGATACTGACAGAGCCACCCTTTTTTATTAGAGCTGGGCTAAACGAGAGTCCTGTCCCTTGAATTTTACCCACTGGAGTATTCCACTTCCTTTATTAGGAGCATTCCACTTCCTGTATTAGGAGCAAGGAGCTGGTGAAGGATATGCTTCCAAGAGTTTGAAATGTCCTAATGCAATTCTAAATGTTTGGATGCTCCTGCAAAGTTTACTCAAATTGTCTAAACTTCTCTTTTTTTGAAAAGCAGAGACAAGCATTCTTTAAGAATCAGACTTTTCTATAGCCCTCTGTTACAGCTGTTTCTGATTGCAGCAGGGAAAAAAAAATGTAGGATTTTTGTGGTATTCTGGTGTTCTGGATGCACACCCATCTGGAAACCAGAAGGCAATAAAATGTGTTTGGACATTTAAGAACTTCATAATAAATTCAGCTTGAGTTCTTCTGTAAAAAAATCTAAACTTGTTTTCTATTTAGTCCTCTCATCCATCCCTGATGCCTGTTACAGCTTTGATAGGGATACGTCTTCACCTATTTAGGTCAGGTCAATTGTGCTATAAAGTGAAGATGGAATATCTGCTAAGCCTAAGTCATTTTAAACCAATGACAGCTACTCAAAAACTGTAAGAAGAGTCTGCTTGACTTCCTTGCTTCCAAGGAGACAGTGTTAGACCACAACAAATGATTTAAAGGCAGGTGATAAATGTGACTACAGAAGCTCATATCCAGCCTGTAGCATCATTGACTCTCACATTTCCTCATGCTCACTCTGGTTGGCATCGTATATAAATGCAATCACAGTGAACAAAAGAGAAATCTGAGTTGCAGCAGGAACAGTGTTTGCAGAGATTGCAGTGGACAATATGACCTTGTGAAGCAACATAGAAATGAATAAACCCTTAACTCTATCTGTAAGTTCTCTGCAAAGTGCTCTTAGGTGAGTTGTGTCACATCTGAGCAGAGAAACTAGCACTAGCATATTTCAAGTGAAACTTTAGTTATGAAGTCACTTAAATCTATTGTGCTCTGGTTGCAGCCACTGGAGCTATGTTTTCTGAGCATCTGATGTTTGATTTTATGATATCAAATCCGTTTACTTTTATTTGAAATTAAAATACCCTTTTACTACCCATGAAGGCAGAGAAGTACAAAGGGAGAGAACTACACAAATGGGCAGCATCTCATCCTGTGAGGGTGGTGCATGGGTTACTGGGGTAACCCACTTGCATCCTGCTATAGCCACAGTTGCCCTACACCTGCTTTTTATAAAAGGAACATAAGCACGTGCTTCGTTTTAAAGACATATTTTACTATTACACTTAAAACTTTAAGTGTTTAATCCAAAAATTGTTAAAGCTCTCCTGCTTCATTTTTCCCTTACAATATCCTTGGAGTCAACAGCACCTGAGTATCACCAGCACAAGCAGCTTTTTCTGTATAGGAACAGCCTCCTGTCTCCATACCCGGCATAGCAGAAATTATGGGAATATCAATTCTTATTAGCTGAAATAAAAGTCTGAGCATGCTTTAAACCAGCAGAATATCATAATGCAACAGCTCAAGAAAAAGCTGGTAGCAAAGCAGAGCACCGATAGCTGAGGGAAGAAAGCACGTCAGACCACAAGTCAGGTTTAATACCATTAGGGCTCACTTTGATCAGAAAACAATGCCAGCGTTCCTGTACAGGCTGGCTTTGTCACAGAGCCAACACAACATCAAACAGTCTGCTGGCAAAGGCTCTTCAAATTATGTCAAAGTGCTCAGTCTTCTTGAAGCATTAGAATATGGGTAAACATTAGGATAAACTTCTGCGTATCTAAATTTTCTACGTATTTGCTGTTTCCAACTCCCCTTTCTGCTTTGTTGCCTGTTTTGACTTCCTTGCTTGTAATGTAAATGTTGCTCTGTGTTTAGAGAACCAGCTGCCTTTTTGTGCTTTGCAAATCACTGCAAAAGCATTAAAAAACATATCTTTCCAATATAATATGGTACATCCAAGCTTACTGAATGCTGGAAATCATAACTTGAAAAAAAGCAATCTGTACCTGTTGCCAAACAAGGAAGGTGCTTGCAGCATGTGTTTGGGCATTAGCAGTTTTGTTTTCTCATTCCTAGCTGATTTTTGGTTATTCAGAAAGGATCCATGCCTTTCAGCTTACTGTCACTTCCCCAGAGCTCTGCTGGGATGCCTCATGGGCAGTATTTGGTGCAGCAGCAAACAACACAGCCAGGTGAGTGGTGGGAGGAAAATCTGTCCTTACACCTTTGTCAATTCCATGACAACCCCAGGTAGCTGAGGTTTTTATGCTAAATTGGTTTTAGACACTCCCGGACTTTCCCTGCACAATAAATCTCATTACCACAGTCAGATGTGCTTTTCTGCTGATACAAACTGTTCCAGCACCACATTCTTGATGGGATTAATGTGAGTTGCTTTGCCCAGCATTAAGGTTTGTGACTAATATGAGTTGGATCATGCTTCTAGGTGAATGGGTATGTTCGGGTTTAGATCTAATGATCACATATTTTTTTCTACTGATACAAGATAAACTGAGCTTAAGAAAAGACCTACTTAGTAGGAGGCAGGTGTTTCTGAGCATTGTCAAGCAGTTCTGCTACACTTTCTCAGGGAAAAATCTCAGCAGAAAACTCTTGATCTCAGAGTTCATGGAAACTGATATGTTTTCCAAATGATTGAGATTCTGGTAGGACATACTGCTCACTTTGGTCCAGGAATTAGAGAGTGAGTAAGCCAAATAGCAGCTGTTTTCTATTGCAACTTTAGTCTTCTAATGTGGTAATAGAGCATTCAGAAAAGCAGTAGGTGAATGAAAAGTGTCACTAGCTGGTTTTTGGTTTTTTTCTTGCAAACTAGTTGGTCTTTCTATATGCTAAATGTACATGCCATTTAGTTATTCTGTCTCTTTTTATATCAGTCCAGGAGTCTTTTCAGGTATTTCAATAAGCAATAAAAAGCATTTGTGTCCCCTCACACCAGAGGACTGAAATAGCCCAGTGTACATTATTGATGTCACCAGGATGTTCAGAGATTAGGCACTTCTTGTCAAGGCAGTGAGAACCTTTGTGTTCTTTCAGCCTGTGCTGGAAAGGACTACCTGACACAGTGAAACAATGAAATATGTGAAGTAAACATTGCATAAGACCTGACAGGTGATAGGGGTTCCAGAACAGAGATGAAAATGTCTGTCCTTGAAAATTTCTTGCTGTTTGCAGAATTTGTGACTGCAAATGTGCAGTGGCAAACAGCATCCCTTTTTCTTACACTATGCTCACATGCTTTTTCATATGGCTTACTCTGAATTTATTCTGCAGTTCTGGCCCACAGAATTCTCTGTGACAAGGTACAGCAAAAGTAACTCACACATAATCAGAGTGAATACAGACTCCATGAAAACTAAAATGAAAGCTCAAGGACTTTTAAA
>WEIU01017857.1:270902-282763 GCA_013389925.1 Aegithalos caudatus
AAAAAAAAAAAAAAAAAAAAGGTCAAGAACCTGTGCTTGAGCTGTTTCTTATTCAGCCCAGAAGGAGCAGCTAACAGGCTCCAGAAAGAAGCAATATATTTTTAAATGGGATTTTTTTTATCATTCACGATGAAGAAACCATTTCATAAATATGCTGCATTTTCTTGAGAGAATGAGCATTTTATATGTCACTGTTATCACTTGTCAAAAGAGTTGTCATGCTTCCTGCAGTGCAGTAAGGACAGCAGGCTGGAGGACAAGGCCTGAGTTGGTTGGGATGCAGTGAGCTGTGCTGTTGCCTAGACTGAGGGTTATCACCAAATAGCCAGCTCTATTTTCACGATTTTTGCAGTCCTGAACACAGTAATTCACATGTAGAAACGTTCCCTTTGAATATTTTAACAGTTGTGCAAACCACATTGTATGAAACAGTAGGGAACATGTATATTTCATATAGAGCCCAAACAGAGTCTGAACTGTCTCTCTAGCCAATAAACAGTTAAGGGTCTGACAGCTACACAGAGACAGTCAAAAAAATATGCTATTATGTGTGTTCTGGTCAAAATTCACTTATTTTACTGAATTTTTCATGTTTATTTTTATGCATGCTTCCTTCATTTTCAGTGTTTATTGATTGACTGTGCAGGTACATTTTACATGACCCATATGAACTAGTTTCTCTTAGCTGGCTGAAGTGAGTAAATTTAGTGAAAACAAGAATGAGTCCCTGCCATTCACCAGAGCCTACTGTCCCTCTGTGAGATGGGGCAGTCCAGGATGCCAACACTGCCTGAGAAGCCCTGAAGGAGGGAAATAGAGCTTGGATATTCACAACCAGGACTCAGGTTTGTGCCTACACCAGAGAAGTGGTGCAGCTGAGAGGGCAAGAAGCCAAAACCCCAAAACATTTATTTGTTTCCAGTATGGATGGAATTGCATTAATCCATTACTCTTGTTCCAGCCTTGAATACATAAGAAATGAATTGAGATTTTTTTTTTTAATTATCAGTGCAGCTAAACTTCATGTGTGCCATGATTTTACTTGTTCCTTCTGCTCTCTGCCTCCCACTGGTTTTGTGTTGGAAGGGTCAATGTCCGTGGAACTATCTGAAAGTGAATGTGGTATTTTTAGAGCCTGAACCTTGTACTCTTCATCTGTTTTCCTTGTTCCTTATACAAAAGCACCATAGAAACAGCCTTCTTCCACCCCAGGAGATTATTTGTGAATTCTTTTTAATATACATGGCTTCACGTTACAGCTCTCCAGCTGCTTGATCATTCAGTGTCAGGCCTGATAAGCTTTTGGAATGTTTACATTTGTTATCACCTCTGTGTATACAGCACCACAGAGCCCTGCTGTGGGGAGGGAAGAGCACTGGGCATGGCTGCCTGACCTGGGGAGGAAATCAGCTGGACAGATTCTAACTTTATTGCATTCATAAGGCTTAATATTTTGCTAGGGGAGCCATTAACAGATTTGCACTGTGCCAAATACTTATACACCTCATGTAGCTTGTTTTGCTGAGAACTTGGAATAGACAGTGAGTTTTCTAGTTAAAAAATGAGGTGCCTAGGTGTAATTACTTCTTATAATCAAAATACTTTAGCTATATTTAATGCAACTATGTGAGCATACAATTTGGGTTGTTGATGGCATTTAGAAAAAATAATTTGGAACAAAATATGTCTAGTTTAGCCTGTGGCAAAGATTCTGTTTGTACTGGGGGGAAGGGTTTTAAATAGCAAAAAAATTCAGAGAATGTTTGAAATTAAGTCAATTTAAACATTATAAGACTTTTTTTTTAAATAAGAATGTCAAGATTGTTTTGAGATTATGTTTAAATCAAACTTCAATAATGTGCTAATACTGATATTTTCAATATATTTTTTAGTTCACATCAGGTAATAAACCAAAATCCATTAATAGATGTTTCAGCCTTGCTGAGGAGAAAAGAATACAACACAGGGTTTTTCTGACCTCTGCTATTTAGTACTTAATGCAGCACTCATTTACCATGGTGACGTGTGTGGAATAAGTAGATAATGCAGATAGATGAGAGAGAATCCAGCTTTTAGCACTAACCTCATTATGCTCAGAATATTGGGAAGGGGTTGCACTTAAAGCATCAATCAAGGTAGCCCATTTATTGAGCTTTTAGAGACAAAATTTAACTCTTTATATGGCGTAACCAAAGTTAAAATTTCACTTCAAAATATATCAAAAGTGGGAATTTGATGAATCTGGACCTAAAGCTAGCAGAGACTAAACAAATTGAATGTATCAGTCCTGAAAGGTTTTACCAACCACAGAAGGCTGCAGAAACTCAGTGAGAGTGCAGGGAGCTGCAGAGCTTAGCTTTGCTTTCCTGTGAGTCTGAGCTGCCTGTGTCATCAGCTGGTGGAAACAAGATCAGATGGGCCAATCAAGTCTCTTTTTACAGTAACCAAAGCAGTTCTTGGGTAGAATAAAGCTTTTGTCTAGTGAAAGGAGCTCTGTTTTCTCCTTCTCCCCTTCAAAGTGTTATTCTTGTGTCTGTATCTAAAATCACTTCTGATTTTTTTCTCAAATGTCTTTAGTGGTGGATCCAGAGACAACCAGAGTAGCAGAATAAAGCACAGTGACCTGCTCCTTATTTGTTCATGTTTTCCCTGGAATACCCAGCATGAGTGTGTCCCACAGAGAATCGATGTCTTGATATTATCCATCTTGTGGGGCCAAACTGCACTAACAGAGTCAGCAGAGCTAAGTAGATGAAGGTGCATTGTAAAGGTTGTTTTCTCTACCTGAGACCACGTCCTTTTTTCTGATAAGACAAGCAGAGAAGGTCACACAGAAAATGAACATGAGCAAGGCAAATTGAAAGTTCAACACAGTAGTGGGTTCTCTTGCACTCCACAATATGTCTTATCCTGGTACCTGGACATGCCATAACCTAAATATTTCTGCACAGGGCCTCCACACTCAATGGCATGTAGTGATACTATTCCCTTCAAGTCTTTCTGAAGTTCTCTGCCACAGCTGTTCTCAGGAGTAGTAGGAAGCAAAGATTTGGATGAACCTATCCTGCTCTTTCCTTGGCCAGCTCCATAGAATAGCTTCTCTGGGATCAGCTGAAGTGCTTGTTCTGCCTTTTCCTTTTTGTGTTAGGATCTGCAGGACGGCTGCATAATCAGGGAGCCATTTAACCTAACAGCCCAGGGTTTGAAAGCAACAGGTTTGTATTTCTAAGTGCTAGTTTGTATCCTTTTCTCTTCCAAGTGGAATTGTACTGATGAACTAAAAGAAAGCAAGAGGTGAGGGGGAACAGAGGATAAGGGAGAAAAAAGAGTTTTCCCTTTGAAGAATTATGACCTGGAAGGTTTTTTTATCCTGACCAACATTAGGTTCTTCCTCTGTTTTTGAAACACAGTAGACAAGCATGCTGTTACTGTTAAGAGGTGTGCTTTCAAGCCTCCTGAAATGCTGGTCCTGGTGTGTGACGTTAATGAGTACAGCATATCCCACAGGACATGTGATTCATTCCAAAGGAATCACAGCAAGGTGTTTCTGATTGTGACAGTACAGATGGAGACAAAACAACAGCCATGGTCCCCTCTGTCTCTGGTATGTACTAAGGTTAGTAGAAATTCTGAAAAGTGCCTTTGGAAATTACAGCTGACTCATTCTGAGCTGACAGTGGTTCTCCTGGGCTGTTCCAGCCCACCTAGTTGTGCTTAAGGCAAGAATGAGATTATGGAACCTGCTTTTGCTGACTCTTTGAAAGCTTGGAAAACCCAGCAATGGCTTTACAAAACTGATATTTTCATTTTTTTGTAAAAAAAAGGGCCCTAACCCCCAAGAAGAGCTATTATTAGTAGCTGACTTGATTCCTATGTAAGATGATACATGTATGTGAGCAGCTCTCTGCATGTGGATTCTAACCACAAGCAAGCCACAAGCAGTTGGCCAGGACTACCTTTACAAAGCATTCTTACTGAAATCCTTGAGGTTATTATTCCAAAAGGAAGGAAATTGCTAAGGCAGCAATAATAATCATTGGCTAAGGAAAAATTTTATTGTTTTGTATGTTTTCTTCTCCCATGGCAAATGTCACTTCCCAGAATGTACAAACCCATTAAGATAGGATAGAGTTTATATGGTTTTATGAGCTATAGCATGCTAAGAAATGTTTGGCTGGGGTTTTGGCTGCTGCTGGTTTTTATTTTAGAGCTTAGAATATTCCTACAGCTCCCAGCTGAGAAAGGAACCACTCACAATGATGGCATTAGCAGCTGTAACACTGATACAAAGATTGCAATCAGTCAGTCAATTCGGAGCCATTTTCCACTGCAACTGATTCCTGCACATGAAGTTATTAGAAAATGGTTTAAAAGTTTATCCTGGGATTTGCTCGCACTGTATTTCTCGCAGTCATGGGGTTTACTTCATGATCTTTGCCTCAGTATTGTATTTAGGTCTTCAGCCTTTTCAGTCATTTGAACACAGACTGCACCTAAAGCAAGCAAGCAGATGGCAAGTAGCACTTTACTGCTACTATCCAGTGTTACTGACCCTGGGTAAGTGTCTGCTCAAGGTACTTGCCCTCCTTCTGTATTTGCAAGTACTTAATGACACTGTTAAGTCTTTTCACAAACTAATAACACTGTATGGCTTCCTCAATGTACAAAATAATTGCAAGCTCCTTGGGAAGTTTTTTGAGGATGAGAGTTGGGTACATTTGGTTAAACAGTTAAAATCATTAACAAAAAATTTAGAAGTCTGGCAGTTTATTTTACTTGGGGAAATTCATTGCAGATTCATGTTTCTGCTCTTTGAACCTATTTCTCTGAGTATTTGCTAGCTTCTCGAGCTTCTTGATGGCTCTGGTCTACTACAAACCTCTCAAAACCCTTTTTTATCTCCACTGCTCTCCTGTTTCCTTCATGTGAGTCTTGTCTTTCAGTGCCAGCTGTCAGGCCAGGTGAGAGTATGCTATGGGTGTGGAAACTGCCCTTGGTCCATACAGCAAAGATAAAGCCCCTATTGACCTCTGACAGAATAGTCCCTATGTCAGTGTAACCTCACAATAAGGTGAGTTCTCCTACAGCTGGACAATTTTGAGGCAATATATTGTGATTTAGGTCTACTTTGCAGTCTTTGTCCTTTACCTTGTTCTGTATGTCTGTGAAAGTCTAATTTTCTAAGGTTTGCTTGTAGTTTGGTTTGGCCCTCCAGCACTGCCTGGGGCACCCAGAAATGATGGCTGTCCAGTTCCCTTCTGGTTCATGCCAGAAAATCAGTATCTTCCTGGTTTACATTTATTTGCTGCAAGAATAAGGGATTTTTTCTAATGTATATTTCAATCTAAATGGGAGATTTTAATGATTCTAATTGTGCATAAAAGGGTCATATGTAGACCATCATTTATCTTTTAAGTCTTACTTTACTCATTTTGAGATCTGAGTTTACCAACCGCTTTCCTGATAGACCAATGATTTTAAAATTTACATCAGCAATCCAAACAGTTTTCTTCAGTTTGCCTGATTTTTTTTTTTTTAACTTATTTGGATGTATTTACCTGGATATTCAATGGTGTAGTGAATATTGATATGACTGTTATGACTTAGTTTAATGAGCAAGAGTTTTGACTAAGAGACAGTTTATGTACAGCTGAAGTTCCTTCCCAGTTGCACTAAATCTAGAACTAGTATATTAGATGAGAAAGCATTTTGCCTTTTTTCTATTTTTTAACCAACTCACGATGTATATATAGGATAAAATACTGACTTTTAAGTCAATGGTGTAACTTGCTGTTGTTTATGGTCTAGTAAAGCCAGTGATAAAATTATTGTCTTTCACTTCTCTCCAGAATTCCATTTCACCCAGCTTGTTTTGCTGGTGCAGGATTTGCACTGGGTATGTGTTGAACTCCTGTGGGACTCATTTTTCCTGTAACACCACTCAGCTCCCCTTAACACCCAGCAGAACCAGGCACTGATGAACTCCTCTTTGCCAAGGGTCACACATAGCAGACTCCCCAGATTTCTGATTGAGCTTAACTCTGTCATGCTGGAAACAGAAAGATGTACTTTGCTGTTAAATAAGTGGGATTTCTTTGGAATGAGTAAACTTTAGGGAGCTTGGAAGCCATGTGGAGGCAAACCCTGATCCAGAGCTTCTGCCCACAGTGACACCCTCTGGTCCTGCCAGAGGTTCCTCCCTGATGCCAAGAGTCCACACTGGTCACCTGTAAATTACATTAAAAGTTTAGCTCAGAGTCACTCCTGGTAATTTAGTCAGAGATTTTTGTTTGGTCCAGAAAATGTCTCATCTCAGAGATCAAAAGAAAAACTAAAGTACTTACCTCCTCCTGGTTAATCTTATTTAGTCAGTCATTCTTTGGAAGCTGTCTCCATTTCTTTCACCAAAGAGGAGTTTTTGCTGCTTAGAAAGCAACTAGAAGAAAACATCTCCAAGTCTAGCATTGTTTATATTGTGAATTAGAGCCAATCTTTACATTAGTTGTCCAAACAGAATGTTTATTTCATTGTGTTTCTCCCTGAGTTGATGATTTCTCCAGGGGGACCTGACAGCTCTGGAATTCTTCCCACATCATAGACCCAGGACTTCACATCAGGAACTCTTCCTGGTGCCTTGCTCTCCTGAACCTTTCTCATGGAGCAGGACAGGACCCCTTGTGTTTCAGAAAAAGAAAATTCTGCATGGAACTATTCATGACAGGTTTTTCCACAAAACCCCTTTTATGTCCAATCATTCAAAGCCAGGACAGAATCAGAATAAAGCCTTACAGAGCTGGCAGCAACCAGAAGGCCACAAAGTCAGGCACAAATGCAACACCAAGGCAAGAGGCAGAAAACTTAGTCCTTTTTCAAGAAAGGAGAAAATAATTAAATTTTATCTCTCTTTCAAAATATATTTTGAGAAGCTATATTGGATTTATGGTATTTATTTAATCTTTTTGTCTTATATTTATATTTTAGGAAGGGAGAATGGAAAATTTGGAACAAAATGCTTAGGAAAAGAATGATTTTTGTGCTTGTTGTCACAGTTCATGATTGCTCTGTGGTAAGGCTGCAGACCTGATTCATCAGTCTTGTATTCTAGTTTAATGCCAGTGAAATGAGACTGATTTCCATGAGTCTGGCATGAATCTGGAATAACAAGGTGGTGAATCAGGCACTATAATTCCCTTCTGGGAATCATGTGATGTAAACAAATACATTCAGATTCACAGCTGAGGTTTGTAATGTCTCCAGTTTCTTCCAAAATAGATTATGTTTACCAGAATGCAAGTTTTAAATAAATTTTGATCTGTGTAGTTTGTGAAAGGTGGTTTTATTTCATATTCTTATGGCTGTGCAGCTTAAAGTGGGTCCTTAGATACTGTCTGTATGAACAGGGATGTTTGGATCAGAAGCTGTTGTGTGCATCAGGAGGTGAAAGATGATTGTTCTTTTCATTTAGTGGCTGACTGTGAGCACCAAAGAAGGATCTGGTCTAACAAAGGAGATTTCAGCCCCTACTCTCGGTACTGGTAATGGCTACTTAAATATTGAAGGTGGGAAATACAGGGTTGTTTAATACAGGTTGATTTACCTGGGAAAAAAAATAAATGTCCAGAGAGCAGATTGATTTGGCCTGTAGTACTTAGATGAAGTACAAAGGGTTGGTTAGAGACAGGTGCTAGTTGGGAAAAGCTGTGCTATGATCTCTGGGACAGAGGGATGAGAGGTCCCCTGGTGACAGCACTGTCAGCACAGTGTGGGACCTTCCCCAGACTGCACACCTGAGCTGCGAGAGCCTGGCAGGGTAGATAGGCATGCAAATGCCTCTGTATATAGCAAATTCCTCTCTGCCATGTGTTTTCATTAATGCTTGCTGTACAAATCTTGTTATTAGTGCTCCCTCAAGGGCCAGGCAGTAATTTAGATGCTGATTAGTGAGCGAGATGCAGCAGCAGCAGCAGTGCAGGCTCTCCTGTGTCAGCACTTGACTGAGGAGGGGAGCTGAGCTCCCAGCTATGCCTGCCACAGCAGCTGCCTTTGGGAGCCTAATGAGGTGTCCTGCAATGGGAATACTTTCAGAGACATAGCCTCACTCCAGGAGGCCTTACCAGGATATTTCTTTGTAATTAAATGTAATGACATCTAAACCCATAGTCAAGTTCTCGTTGATAAACATGGGCAAATAAAAACCAGCAAGCAAAAATCAAACAATTAACTATGTAAGCATTTTTTATGATGATCTTTTCTGAATTCTTTTCCTTTTCCTACCTCAGTGGTTTAGTAAAAAATGATGAGATGCTAGCTGGTGTGGCAATGTGCTGTTAGGACTCTTGCAAACAGAAAACATTAAATATTTTTTTAATCTTGCTATGTCTTCTAGAAGAAAGGACAAGTAGTTGTGATAGCAGAAAAAACAAGTATTATGTCAGTCAATTTCTAAATCAGAGTTCGATGAGCTTGTTTTACAAATACCAATGGCTAATACAGATCATGGTGGTCAAACATTAGATTAAAAAATGTTTATTTTATTTTACTGATGGAGAAATTGAAATGTAAAATGACTGAAACATAATTTTCAGAAAATTTCATCTCTTTCTGCCACTAAATGGCAGGTGAATGAAGGATTATTTTCTGGTTTGAGTTTCTAAAATTGCCTGAGTCCAAACCTATCAGGCCCCCTGTGATTTTTATCTGCTCGGCTGTGTTTTCCCAAGGAAAATTCCAAACTCTCTACAAGAAGCTTTCTCCAACAATTATACCAGTCTCTTACTGAGTTTCTTTTGTGTAAAAACTGGCCTCTCTGACCTGTTCTGTTTCTCCAGTGCCTGACTGAAGCCCTGCAGAAAAGGTTTTTATTTGCTCTTGCTGAGGGAAAAGCAATCAGGGTACTTAGCTGGATGAGATAAGCCTTTGCTGGATGAGACCACTGCAGAGCCCATGGGTGATATCAGAGGCCAGCTCTTTTAAAACAGGTCACCTCTTGCCCTGCATGGCTGCTCCAAGTGCATTAACATTATCCAGGGGGAGAAGCAAGGCAGATGAGTTTTGATCTCACTCTAAAACGACCACAAAGATTCCCCCAGCACAGATGTGATGTTTGCACAACAGTGGAGATCCATGGAAGAAGTGATCTGCAGCACCAAGCAGATTTCATTCCAGCTAAAATCACCCTCCTTCTTCTGGGTTCTTCTCTGGCTTCAAATAAGGACCCCTTTGGGGGAGCTCAGCTCAGATCAGCTGGGCTGGGGGGATGTGCCAATAAAGATTCAAAGAGCTCTGCTAACAGCCCTGTTTGGGACACAACCCCCTGGTATTTCTTCAGCCTATTTCAGCATTACAGTCAGGCCAGGTCTTGCAGGTTTTCCTGCAAGTGGATGAGATTTTGCCATGGGTAAAGGCTAAAGCTTAGAACTCTGATTCTGAAAGGGGGTCTGTGCAGGCAGATGGGCTCTCACAAGTGGCTTTCCATAAAGAAAATAAGGCTTTGCTTCCGAAAGTCTGTGCACATATCTGGATTGATGGGAACACCCTTTAGTCTGAACCCTTCATTGCATATTTATTTACCTGAGGATACAGAAAAAAAGCCTTAAATCCTGTTTATTTTGCCAGGTGATGCTCCAGCCTACACAAGGTAAGGATTACTCTAGGCTCAAACATTATTCACCCAGCACAAGGGAAAGTCCTTGACTTCTTTTTCCTCAGCATGAGTGTAAAGAAGTCTCTGAACAAAACTCCAGTCTTATTTTTATACCTCCACTGGGGTATGTACAAACCCATTCTCAGATCCTTATATGATTTCTATTATACCTCTTTAAAACAAAAACACAAAAACTATCAAGAAATTACTTGAATGATTAGATTCCTATTAGTAATTAGAGTAATTTCCAAGTTAAATTGGAAAAAAGCTGTATGTTGAGATCTGGAATGCAATATATCTATATTGTGATCTGTGAACAATGTTATGGTCTGTGAGGAAGGAAAATGGAATATTATTTTCTTCCCTTCTGGCCCCCAAAAGAGAGCAAACCTGTAGGGAGAAGTTACCTACTGAGAGCTAGGGATTTGTTTCATATATAAGAGAAACAGCCGATCTCTTCACATTCTCCGTGATATAATTGCTAAGTTATAAACATGAAAAGTGAATTTCTCACTCTAAATAACTATGATTTTTTTGTGAGCACAATCTTGCCTGCACAGTAGTCAATGGGAGCAAAAGGATGTTGACAAACCAGAGATTTCATTCTGCCCCATGAATCAAGTGATAACACATTCTGATATTTGTGATTTAGTTTCTGATTATTTCCTGACCCTTCTCAAGATGAATTTATGCTTTGAGTTCACTAGAGAAATTCAGTTTATAATTCTCATAATTATATATTATATTATAATTATTATAAATCAATTTATAATGGATTTGAGAGGGATTTGAGTGTGGGAGATGCATGGCTTTTTTAACTTCCACTGGTGGAAATGTCTGATTTGTACTTGCTAACTGATGGTTGGATTTTTGTAACTTTGTACCTTCAATTCTCACAATAAAATCTGTTGTCACAGAGATTTTCTACATAATCTTTTGATGCCAGTACCGGCCTTTTGCAGGGGGAGCATTAATTCTTACTTTCATTTACTATCACAAGGATGCTTTACTAGTAAGACTGCTGTAAAAACGTGTTTTCATTAACTTATTTAAACTGCTTTATAAAGTAACTTTATAAAGCATTATAGGTTATATTGGAAAACCCTCTTTGTGCAAGGAAGGATGTTCACACAATTATTAATGTACTCCTTCAGTTAGACCAAGATGCACCCAAGTATTTGGCCAGGCAGAGAACTCTTGACTGAGCTCCAGCCCACACTGCACTCCAGCTCTGCTCTGTCATCCCTAAATTTCCCCTTTTACTGTTGGTACAGCCTCAGTGTCCCTGTCTCTCATTATTACTTCAGTTAGTCCAAAACTCTTCTATCTACCTTCTATGTCACCCTTGCCTTCCATCTTTTCCTCCTCTATACATAAAATATTTATTTTATTTTCTCAGTCTATGGCATTCTGGAATTTAGGCTTTCCTTGTTCCCGTTCCTTGTCACCTCTCCTAAAAAGTCTATATTCTTGATTGAGTCTTATCCATCAAAATGCCTGTCAAAAATAGGCATGTGATCCTCCTTCTGTCCTCAAAAATAAAGTCATGTCAAAATGTACCATTGCCCAAACTTCAGCCAGCTGTACCTTTCCCTTCATCTCTCAACTCACTTGCAACACTTCATGGCTCCTGCCTTGAGTTTGTATCTTTCAGGCCCTTGGGTTACTTTCTGATCTCTGCTTACTAATTAGGAAAATTGTTTGTTTGTGTGATTTTTATAGGTTGTTCTTAAATGTCCATGTTGTCTGATGCTTCTCATTGGCAGTATTTGCCCCAGGGATATGAAAGGTTTCTCTAACTCCATACAGGACCAGTCCTTATTCCCAAAGTTACCCAAAGGTTGCTGGGTGAAAGGAAAGGCTGTGAATGTTCCAGTTCTGACAATTTTCATGTCATATCACTCAGAACACTAAGTGTGCAAGCCCAAAGGGTTGGAGTAGTACACATTCTCAGGATTAAGGCCTGAAACACAACAAAGCTACTGATGTCAGTTTTTGTTCCTTATGCAAGCCTCAGCTTGGGTTTACAAAACATATTTTTAATCTGTGCAAATTTAGATTTTCAGGAAGGAATGGGTTGTAACTTACTCTTCATTGTTCTTTGCTGAAAGTTCCTGATTTATTCAAATTTCAGCATTTAAACTAAAATCAGTATCCTGAATTAAAAAAAAAAAAAAAAAAAAAAAAAAAAAAAAAACAAAACAAAAAAACCCAAAAA
>WEIU01017857.1:282805-309782 GCA_013389925.1 Aegithalos caudatus
AAAGTCCAGTGTTGACTCATTGAGGTGTTGGTATGCAACCAATAAGAAAGGCTGCAAGCACATAGTCACTCATTTATCCAGCCTGACTTCATACCCCTAAGTGTTTTATAGACACTTCTATACTGAAATAGATGCTGCTATACTTATTTACAGGTAGGGAAGTGCAGGAGGAGATCAGTGACCTTACCAAAGTTCACACAAATGTCAATGGCAGGAAACTGGCCTCCTGATTGTCTTGTCTAATTCTGTATCTGTGGGATCATGCTTTAGTAATCAGCACTGTTTTCAACTACACTTTTAACCCTGAGTATGAGTGATTTTAATATCTTCCAGAGAGAGGTAATGGGAAATGCTTACACTGAAAAACCTGGTAAATTAATTAATGTTTGCAACATGCACAGAGCCAATGGTAAAGAATGCAATAGAAAATGCAATCAGTCCAGCTGCATGGGCTGGATCATCCCCCCATACACAGCACACCACAAGCAGCCAATATCTAGAGAATAAGTCAGATGAAATGAAATTGCTTAGACCTGATTCTTTGCTCAGACCTATGTTTACAGATCTGTCACACCTCAGTGAAAATTACACACTGATATCTGCAGCTGGAAAATTTTAGAAGTCCCATTGCAACAGTGAGAGATTGATGTCTATGTTTTTAATGACATTTTATTTTTGAGCTCCAAACTACTGTGTATCAAATATCCTGCATGATCTTTGTCAAATATTTGTGAAATCATCAGCAGGAGACAGATACTTTTTGGCCACTAACCACACGAAGGCAACAGCAGCAAAATAATTTATCTCATGCAAAAATTGGTTATGTGCCATGATTAGGAAGAACCTTGAGCCTCCTCTGTGTCGTACAGTCTCAGTTGTTCATACAGATTCTCAGAGGCACTTATTTTTATTAGAAATTTCAAGTTTTGTCAATTCTGCCATCCAGTCTGAAACAAATTAAGGCATCAAAAGTAAGAAGCTTCAGGAAAAATTTCAGTCTGGTAACGTCATGAAATTTCTAAGGTAAACATTTCTCTTTGTAAAGCTTTGTTTTGTTAATTTTGCATATTACCATGATGCAGTCTTTGGCACCTGTATTGGTATATTAATAACTAAAGTGAGGTTCTTGTTATTATTTGAGTGCAGTAGAACTTGTGAGTTTGCTTCACACCATTTGCCACCCAGGCCTTTTCTGACCATAGAAGAAAGCTGTCTCTGTGCAAACAGCCCTGTGCCCTGACAGCCCCACTTGCAGTGCAGAGCCCTGCTGCCAGCCAGGACAAAGGACCTGCTGCTGAAGGAACTCCACTGCTCACTGTTATTCACAGACAAAATAGGAGTGAAGTGCTTCAGATGCAGTGCCTGTGTCTAAATGCTAATTGGGGCCTCTGGCTTTCTGAGACACACAAATGAGAAAGAAAAGCTGTAAATAAGAAGGTTAATTTCTTGTTTACAGCAGTGCTGTAGGTTCATGGCAGAGTTACGAGGGTTAGCACCAAGAAATGCTTCTGTATTAACTTTGCTCTCTTATGTTTTTCTCTAGAAAAAGATGAGAAGAGAACAAACATCTCACAGGCAGAGGTAAGTGATTTTATTTTTTTAACATATTTATTATTAAAATATTTCTATTGTTAAAAACTCTTGGAGACTCACTGATTCATCTCAGTTGATACTTTTATTTACATTGTCATGCCATCTGCAGTAACACAGCCTTTTAAGAACCATCATTTTCAAAGAAGGGCTGAGTAAAGTTGTGTTGTGTGTTCTGCCAGCTCTCCCTTGCCCCTGTAGCAGGGAGCTGGGAGAGGCAGGCTTCCCCTCTGCTTCCTGCCATGCCCTGTTAAAGCACAGCAAAGCCAAGGTGACCCTGCCAGTTCACCCCATCCAAGCATTGCTGTGGATCTGCAGGTCACTGCTGGCCACAAACACGTTCAAACACGTCCCCACCCTCTCCATCACTTGTCACAGCAGGCAGTGCAGTGATGTTGCCTGCACAAGAATTAAAAGCTGGCTCCTCCAATCTCATTTTCTAACCTCCCCTTGCATAGTTCCTCCAATTCCCTGATCCCTTTCTCCTTCACCCACTGCTCAAAGCAGCAGGCAGCACTTAAAATAGCAGCAGGAGGTATTGATTGGTTCAAATTTGAACTCCAATACAAACTTATAAAGATTTACTGGTGTGAGGTTCACCAAGCTATCCCATAGCTTTATAAATAGCTTTCTCTTTCCAAAGACAATATTTTATTTATAAATGTTATCATTCTATCCATTGTGATTAGCTAAGGTAATAGGATTAGCCCTACTTGTGTGAAATGTCTCAAATTTCTGTGAAGAAATAGATGTGATTAAAATTCATGGTACATATATTAGGCATTTTTAGCAAATGTTTGGATAAAGGAAACATCATTACTACAACTAGAAACTGTTAAAATTAGGTGGGGAAAAACAGTGTGGTTACACACAGTTTTTCATTAACATTTTTGTTAGAAGTGTTATATGGTGCTTATGTCTTCCAAAGCTAGCTAAGGGTGTAGTGTATGAGGCTTTATTGTCATTTTTATGTAGACGTAATTCATATTAGTATAATATTGATACCAATTTAGCTGCTTTTGTTTTGCAAAAGCTGCTCTGCTTTAGCACTGAATAGACTCCAGTTAGCTTTTGTTAACTAAACATTGGTATAATGTAGTAATACTATGATTACTCTATGTCTATTGGCATAATATAGTAATACTATTATTGCTCTATGGGTAATTTTATTACCATTATTATGGAATAGTTTGTCTTGTGCATAGATGCAATTTTGGGGCCACAAAATTTTAACTGCATCTAAATGCAACACTCTAATGAGGCTCAGTTAAAGACTGAGTGATTGGCTGATGAAATTATTATCTTAGGTTTAATAGAACACATTGAAAACCTACAGGGGGAGGGATTTTCCACTTTTTTATATTAAAATGTATATATTAATATTTCAGTACTACCTTATATATAAAATCATCAATTACACTGTAATTGGGATGTTGGCTAAAGTAAACCTTGCAACTATTTTAATTTATGTAGACACTTGCCTTATAAGAGTTAATTACTGGCTGTTAAAAGCACAGGCTATCCCAATTTTATATTTAACTGTATTTTTATAGAGTGAAGGGTGATTTTCAGTAGTATTGGGTCTGTCTTGCCTGGGAGTCATAAAGGCTGTCTGTTAAGCATATTTCTGTCCTAGTTTTCCCGTACCCATGAAAGCCGGGGAGCTGCCATCAGTTGTACACAATCTGTTTTCCCTAGAAGCTCTCAGGTGTGCACGGCCGGAGCTCCCCGAGCAGAGAGCTCCCCCCGTGCCCGTGTCTCACCGCCTCTCTCTCTCTGTCCCCCCGCAGTCTCAGAACGCCTCTCCCAAGCAGAGGAAGCAGAGCGTCTTCACCCCTCCTGCCCTCAAAGGTACTGCGGCTCCTGCCCTGCCCTGCCGCCGCTCCTGGGCCGGGGCTCCATCACAGGCTGGTACCCAGCCATCCCTGCCTTCTCACTGCTCTCACTGCCTGGTGCTGGCCATCTCCTCATCCTCAGCACAGAACCTCGCTGCAGAGGCAAATTTATTTGTTTGAGAGGGGAAAAAAGGTTTTATGCTTTGATTAGTTTGCTGTAACAGGTAATTCAATGCCAAACTATGAACAGAGGTTTTTGAATATGTAAATTCTACTGGTGCTGGCCCCACAGAGTTCTGTGTTTTTTAGTTGAAACCACTTCCCCATGTTCTGCCTCTCTTTCCAGGCAGCTGTGAAAAGGAGAACAACCAAAACCGTGGGCTGGGTATCTGACCATAGGGAGTGTGAAGTTTCTTGGGAAGATAAGGAAAAATGAGAAGTCTTGGTAAAAGTTTTGAGGGCTAATGTGCTTTTTAGGAATATGTATAAAAGCAACAGGAATATCACCTGGGATCAGAACAGCTACATTTAGGCCTTGCTTCTTTTGTAGTTCTGAACAGAATTTGACTTGACTGCTCTTGCAGTGAGGCAAGATCTGTGGTGATTCACCAGCACTTCTGACTGACACTTGTCAGACCAGGATTATTTTCAACTACAGTCCAAAGGCCATCCTGCCAGGTGTCTCTTGATAGATAATGAATGCATAAATTACCATTTGTCTGCTTAACACAATTTATTACCTGGCAGAAAAAGTGGGATATCTGATTTCTTGTGTGAAATACTGCTGCTATCATGAGGTAATTTACCATATCAGCCAGTTGTATGTATCTCATTGTGTAGCTTCAATTCTCTAACACTTGTCCTAGCCACAGTTGAAATATCACTCATCTGTCATGCAAGACTGTCTGTTTGCCAAAATGGGCTGAAGTTCGTGTGCTGGATATTACAAATTATCTTATTACATTCAGTTACAATATTTTCTCTTGAAGGAAAATGTTTTGTGTGGGTAGCAATGCCTATTGATCTCACTGCTGTATTATTCTGCTCTACAAGCCTAAACTAAATACTGTGCAAATGTAAAACAGGTCCTCATGGCTCCTCTCAGGAACAGTAGCCTATGGAACATTACCCTGCTGAGACCTGGGGGAGCACCTGCCATGGTTCTTATCTACATCAGCTTAACTCTCAGGGAACAGTAGGAGAGCAAGTGATTCAAAAAAAATCACAAGTACTCTGAAATATCTTGCAACCAGCACAAAGCAGAGCACAAAATGCCTCCCCTCCATACCTCAGCACCCTAAATTACATCATACTCTCAGATACACAAGTGGACATTTGGAAGTTGATAACCCTTCCTGTAAACAGGCTGGATTGCTCCAGCTTTACCATACTGTTACTGTCATAAATGACTCTTTTTAATTTAAAAATTACCTGGTGGAAAATTCATTATTCTTCCTTTTCACTGGTATGAAAATATGATATTTTTTGTTTGGAATAAGAGACTGTGAGGCAAACATATAGCAATGTAAAATATACTGTGCTATGAAATACACTGAGCTATTTCTCCTGAGAAATACAGTTTTTATAATTATTTAAATTATTCTAATTTTATAGCAGTTGAAGGTAACATTATTCAACAGTATTTTCAGTATAACAGGCTTCACAGTTGCACACTCCTCCTCAGCACTGAGCTTAACTTTGAGCATATATATATTTATAGATATATATACTTACTTCCCTCTGTAGGTTCATAATATGGTATTCAACACACAGTAAAGTAAAAAAAGAAAATTCTTTACAGCTGCTTGTCTGCCCCATACCCTCCAAGGTTGTTATTAATGAAAGGTGGGATAGACTGTGTTCTGGTACCTTACATATAAAAGTGGAGATAATAAATGGAGTGGAGAAGGGGGGAAAATAGTTTCATTTGTTAACTTCTGTGGCATTTTAGTAGTTTGTAACTACTGTTAACTCAAAAGTTTCCAGAAATAAGCCAACCTTGTAGGCAGTGGAACCGAAGCTGGAAGCTGAGACAGCAGGGATGTGCTGAGCTGTGGGACAGATGAGGAGCCATGGCAGAGCTTTGCTCTATGCCTGCAGCAGAAAGGGATCAAATAAACCATGGGCAGTCATGCTTCAGCCTGACTCCAAACCTCCAAGTAGCTGGAAATAGTTTTGTTGCAGTTTTTGTAAGTTTTTTGAAGTAGTTATGAAACTGCGTGAGAGTAGGGCTGCTGGTTTCTGAATTGATGGCTAGGCAGGAGAGAGAAAGAGGAAATGAATGTGCATGTTGTGGTTATAGGAACCCATATAAAATAGGAAATTGTTGAAAAGAGCATGGTTGAAAAGAGCAGAAGCAACATCAGACAACTGTGGTGACTGGTTACAACACCAGAACTGTGGTACCTGTTACATAAAATATCCAAATACATGAAAATATATGCAATACATGGAAATACAGTACTGCTGAGGTTTTACCTGTCATGGTAAATAGATTAACCTCTTAGTTACGTTTCCCAGACAAGGGGTTCATATGGCCCAGAGAAGTTGTGAGTGGCCCATCCTTGGAAGTGTCCAAGGCCAGCTTGGATGGGGCTCTGAAAAACCTGGTCTAGTAGGAAGTGTCCCTGCCCATGGAAGGGGGGCTGGAATGAGATGATCTTCAATGTCCCTTCCAACCCAAACCATTCTGTGATTCTATTATATAATATCTATGTGGGCATATTTTCCCTCCTGCCATAGCAGTTACTAAACTAAAATTCATTATTATTAGCTAAGATCATCCCCAAATATTTCAGTTTCATCTTTATAGAAGCTTCCTCTAGCTCAAGGCCAGGCTGTGGCTGCTGCAGCAAGCTGTAGCAAACCTGGTACAACAGGCAGGTACTTATTACTCCATATCTGTGTGTACTTTGGCTCCTGCTTTTATTTTCCTAAACGAAAACACACCAGAGTTCCTACAGACAGAGCAAATAGCTGACTCATCTCAGAGCATTGTTCTTTTTACTGGAATACAGTGTGCTGGAAAAATCAATGTGAGAGCTATTGATTTAAGTAGTAATCTGGAGAGGGACTCAGCCAGCCAACCAGATAACAGCTCAGCATAGTGTGCTTCTTAGTATTATATTACCAAACCTAATGGATGTCAAAGAGGTTCTCCATTTTGCTTTCATACATATTTCTTTTCCTAACCTGCCACACTAGTGTTTGTTAATTCCATGCTGGTATGTAGCATGCAATGTTGGCAAAAGTCAGTATCTGAAAATTGCATCAAACCAATCCATCATATTTTCTGTATGTTGTGGTTCACCTCTTGTCACAGTTTTTTTTTCTATGTTTAGCAGCAATCTTAACTGGGGATTCATCAGCTCCAGTTCCCCTCTTTATCTCCCTTTTTCTTCTGTTATTTATGGGCTTTTGTGCCTGAACTTCAAATTTTCTCATCCTTTATAGTCTTCTTCATGTGTGAAGATTGGCTTGAACCTCCCTATGGAAAATAGCATAAAAACAACCACAGAAATACAGAAATGTTTTGCAATTTGAATTCTCACCAGTTTTACCTTGGGCAATCTTTTCCAGTCAGTTCTCACTACGTAAGGCCTTTTTTTCCTATTTACTAACCTGTTTCTTGTTTTGTACAACAAAACCAAGAGTCCTTTGATCCTTTTTGAAAGTAGATGTCCAGCTGTTTTAGCACAAAGATCCATCCATCCATTCATTTAAGCACAAACATCATCTTTAGAAATATCTTCACTATTCTGCTTGGTGGGCTAGAGGAGCCCCTGGTAGTCTTGTTGGATTCTCATTTTTTACCCTCATTCTTGCCAAAGAAGTCTAAAATGGGATGATCATCCTCCCAGATAGAGGGGGACCAAGTGAAGGCATCCTAGATTGCCAAGGCAGAAGTGGATTGCATTTACCCCAGGTAATGATGCTTCCTTGGTGTCATTTTACCACTTGAAAATGGAAAGAGCACATTTGAGCCTCAGAGCTGCACCTGCAGGTTTCCATCACAGGACATACCCTGTGCTGAGGCAGGTTTCTTTTTGCCTAGGTAGTCATGCTTTGTTTGGTAGCTCAGCTCATCCTTGGGAGGAAATGCAGTCAGGAAGCAAGGTTTACAGAGACTAACAGAAGACAGCCTGAGCTGTTCCCAAACCTGCATTGCTCCCTAGAGGTCCCAAATCCCCACCTTAGCTACCAGCTATTGCTATTAATACTAGTGGCTATTTAAATACCATCAAGGTCTCCTCCTGTGAAGGAAGTGCACATTCCCAAATGATTTGAGGATTTCATTAGCAGTAAGTCTACTGGCCTGGATGTGCTAGAGGTCAGGGAAGTAGGAAAACTTCACTTATTGTAGTTCATTCTGCAAGAGGCTGTTTAGATGGGATCAGGATCCTACTAATTTCTGCAAGCTTTAAAGAAAGTTACTGTAGTTGTCTCTGTTCACTGGACCACCTTTGCAATGAGGAGCCATCAAATTGTAATTATAGTCATTCCCCAAACAAGTAAGAGATACATTTGACTGTTTTCCCTCAGCCTTTTGGGAAATAAATGTTTTAAATTCCCCGATCAATGTATTTTTCTTTGCATAAAAACAAAGTCTTTTTCCTGAGCTTGGCTCCAGCTACAAGATTTGAAATGGGATTAAATCAGAGCTGTTATAAATCTAAGGAACATTCAAAGACATTATTTTGGTTTGAGTCATTAAAACAACCAGAACTCACTGGCTTTTCCCAAAGTGTTCAGACCCAGGGATTTGACACATGCATAATTCTAGTATTTACAATGATGGTTGATATTAAATGAGTTCTTTCTAGCTTCTGCCATGAATTTCAGATGCTCTGCTTGTTTAGTGCCTGCTTGTTCTTCTCTCCAAAGGAAACAACATGCAGAATAAATGATTAAAATCATGATGTCCCTCCTGAAATATGTAATTTATTAGAAGCAATTAGTACAGTATGTGGCCCTCATCCAAATTTGTTACCCCTTAGGCCAGCTTGATGATGTCTGATGCATCTCATTACTTTGTGACTGAAGGTTAACAACGAACGTGGTTAGAGTCTGGAGACATTAAAGATTATTGTTAGTATGGCAAGCACTGAGTTTGGAGCCCATGAGAATCATTATGGAACAAAAATCTCAGGCTAAATTTACTTCAAGTGGCACAAGAATGAAGTTTCTAAGACTTTACCAGTTACTATAAAAACTTCTTACATGGAAAACTCTGCAAAGAGCTTCTATTGTTAACACATCAGTGTAAGATGAAACACCACACTAGTCTAGAAAGAAAATTACCATGTCTTTTTCTGTTTCTGCTTCATACATAGGCTTAAATTTAATTTTTAGGAAATTAATGTTAGCCATATCAGACATCTTACACAGTCTTCTAAAGATCAAGGCCAGGTCTGTGAAAATTCACAAACTGAGCTGGTCCTCAGTCAAACTTTTCCTGTGTGGGTGAGTCACTTTGACTCAAGCTATTACATGTTCCCAATCTCTCCAACGATGATCCTTTTTCAAAGATGATTGTCTTGCACATAAGCCATGTGGCCAGAACAGGACATGGAGATGGTTTCCAATTCTCCTCTCAGTACTGAGTGTGTATTTTGGACCTCCTTCATTTTCCAGTAGGCTAAATGGCTGTAGTAACTACTGGGCAGGGGTGAGGACTACTCCACAAAAACAGGCAATGTCCAGTGGTTGTCAATTCCTGAGGTTGGGTCAAAATCTTCCTCTAAAGCCTTAGGAGAGCTGCCATGTCCCTGGAGAAATATCTGTTCTTTTGCCTGGTAGTACCAATTCTTCAACACATCTCTTTTAAGTAGAAAATCTGTCTCAGTAAGTTGTTCCTTGGGTAAGAGAAGGCTAAGCTCTGCCTCATTCTTTATGTGCACTCCTCTCGTTTGTTCACGTGTTGTGACGTGACAAAATGCCATCAATGCATTTCAGCTCCTGGGTGGAAGGCCCACAACTCTCTGGACCTTCTGAAGAACCAGGAAGAGAAGATTTCTGCTGCAGGTTTTTATCATTTTTTCCTGGCCCTAACTAGGTCACAAGAGGTGCAGCATTGTTTCCCAAACTACTTGTTTTTGTCATTTATACGCTGTTCTTATGCACACCTTAGTCAGATGCACCTCAACACAACCACACGATGCAGGATGGCCTTGAATAAATTTCCTGGCAATCTTTACCAAGATGTTACCTTCCAGTGCCTGGTTTCTCTCCCCCTCTCTCTACCCCCCTGTCTCCTACCTCAGTCTTGAACAGTAGGATGATGACAGTAGATACAATTAAGGAAAAAAAAAAGCTAAATTAATTAGTGAATCACTGAGTTGGTGACAGGGGTACATCAGATTGCTGCTATCTCAAGTTCAGTTGGCTGCCACCGTTATGGTACTCCCCAACACGTTGGCAGACACTGCTGTAGTCTGTATTTAATTTCTTACTGTTGGCAGCTTGAATACATTTCATTTCACACAGCTGGTGGCTCCAGCTTCAAAATGGCTCCGGTCTTGGCTGCAATAAATATTGCAGTACCTGTAGAGAGACCAAGGTGTCCAGTGAAGTCTAATCTTGACATCTGTTCCACAGAAAAACAGGGCTGTTTGCATTATAACTTGTCATCTGCCACTATTACCTGTAGTGAAGAAGAAAGGGCTGTGTTGAGGACTAATGTCAGTCCCTAAATTACCACGTGGTCCAACACAGACCGAAGTCTGGGGGAGTATTTCCACTGACCTCATTTGGCTCAGCATGAAATCCACATATCTGATCGTTCTTTCTAATCTTGTGCAATGAGTGCTAAATGGTCCTCTTTCTAAAGGTACAACTTTATTTTTATGATAGAAGTCAATCTTAGAAAAATGCTCTGAAATAGCATTTATGACTTGAGAATTGTGTTATTAAGCACTGTTGTATTAAATACAGAGCAGTGTACACATCATAATGTTTCTAAGCAGAAACAGACAGCATTAAAAAGTCAACCTTTTAAGAGCTGCAACATAAAATATTATAGAACAAAAATGTAGGAGACATAGCACATATTTTAAAATGTAAAGTAGAAATCCCAGAAAGGGAAGCATGTGTTATTCTGGTTACTTTATATTACAAGATGTATCTATAGTGAAATTACAAAGATTTTGGCAGTTTTGTGTTCTGAATTGAAGTAGCTTTTGAAGAAGAGATAATATTTTTATAGGCAAAGATATAAGATTCTTATGAATCTTGAGCCACTTGACAGGGCATTAAATTTTATTTCCTTGCTGTGTGTTCTATGCTGGAGGTTAACAACCAAGCCACATGGCAGGCACTGACTCCAGTGAGCCCTACTGTAATAAATAATAATTGCCCCTCTGTTTCATCTAGAGCATTGTAAATCGGGAATTTGATCCCAAACAAGATGGCAGAACGAAGACCTGGATTACACATTGCTGCCCCTGCTCAGTGTTTGACATCTCCCAGACGGGTGGGGCAGGGTTGTGCATGCAGTGGGGGCAAGTGCATCTGTCAGGGCCTCCCTCCTCCTTGGCTGTGTGCCATGGATGAGCCTGGCTGGGGACAGCATGCTCCTCCTGCAGCATTGCCAGTGCTCACGGGTGGGGAAACAGCAGGGGAGCCTGCCCAGTTTACACTGGGGTGTTCTGGAGGAAGATGCAGTATATAAACACAGAGGCACTCTATAAGTAGTGTAGGATTCTAAAAAGTCCCCATAGTATGTGGGCTGCTGTCTCATTTAATTTACCCTTATAAAGAAAACACTTCCCTGCATTTGTACTTAACTGCATATTTCTACAGTCTCTATTAGTCTGTTAATGTCTCCTCTCCATGTAGACAAATTTCATATATAAAAATCCACTCCCCCCAAAAGGCAAAGCCTTGAAAAGACAGAATGACTGCAGGCAAGTTCAAGGTTAATAGTGAATTTGTATAACATGAAAGGCACCACCCTGCATTGAGCAGTGGCATTAGCCTGACACAGCAAAATCATCCCATGACCATCCTGCTACAATCCCATCAGCTGTGCTGGTCTTCATGCAAGTAGGTGCAGGCTCACAGCCATCAGCCAAGCTCCCACCACCTGCTCTGACTCCTCCTGGGATCAGGGCAATGATTGCCATGAGAGTGGCTCCTGGCCACGAGCTGCTCTTCCAGGGACAGTAGCTTACCATCAGCTCTTTTACTTCAGGTTTCACCCTGACCTGAGTCAAGGTCCCAGTAGCACATTAGCTTTGTGATTTCTGTTTCTGAACAACATGGTCCTGATTTCTGTGGTTAAGCTAAGAGAAACATACAGAAACCATGCTTCTGATTTTTAGGGACCATCTGTGCTGGGTTTCTTGTGGTGGGGATGTTTTCTGGGTTTTTAGTATTTGATTTTTTTTCCTTTTGAAGTGGATGCCTATTGGTCTGAATTTATTGAAAACCAAAAATTTTCTACAGAAGGCCATGTGGTTCTACTCCCCTCCATAATTTCTCCCTTCCCTCACCCCATGGGATGCAACATTGCCCAGTATAGCAAGAACACAGAGTTCCCAAAACCATCCACCAGAGCTTTGGCATGGAGACAAGAACACGAGCAGCCTGAAGATTTCAACCACATCCTTTCAGGCCCGCAGCTAGGACTGAGCACTTGCATGAATTATGTGTGTGACTGTGACCAGAAAAACACAGGAAATACTGCAGCTAGCATATGGATCTGAAAGAGGGTTCATTTTCCTGTGAGCTGCACTGGCCAGCAGGATGTTGTTTAAAAGTTCTCACCTGATGTACCTGCTAGTTTTTCTTGAAACAGAGGAAGGGAGGATACTTCAGGTTTCAGATCTCTCACACAAGCTGAGAACAACCAGTGTTATTCCATGGATCTTTTACAGCCAGAAGAGCTGATCTGGCTCTGAGCAATTCACAGACTGACTATTTCTAACAATACAATCAAAGCAGTTGTGGGACCTAGTGACTGCTCACAAGGAAAACACTCCCCTGCAATGTTTGCTGTGGTTCTGCCAGCTCAGGCTGCACCATTGCTGTGTATGTTGGCACATGGCAAGGAGTAAATGTGCACACAGGTCTGGTAAACCCTGGGAGCAGTGCAGGCTCCCAGGGCTACTCCCTGCAATGGCATCTGTCCAGGTGACAGGGACACAGGGCACACCGTGGCTGCACCTGTCCCTGCAGAGAAGCCGGTGAGGTGCAGGAAAACCATACACACCTATCCAGCTCAGCTGGGACTGTGAGCAGACTCAGGGAAGAAGTGGCCAAGGAGAGGGAGAGCTGGGAAAGCAGAGACACTGCCAGTGAGCAGCAGGGTGAGGGGCTGCCTCTGGCCCAGCAGCAAAGTACCTACGGGCTGGCCAGCCCCTACAGAGACAAAGAGAGGCAGCAGGCTTCTCTTTTCTTTTTTTTTTTTTTTTTTTTTTTTTTTTTTTTTTTTTTTTTTTTTTTTTTTTTTTTTTTTTTTTTTTTTTTTTTTTTTTTTTTTTTTTTCAGCAACGAGGAGAAATTGTGTAAATTCAGCTTTCCATTTCCTTGCAATCCAAAAGAAAAGTTTTTTTAAAAAGAGTGGGATTTTTGGCATGCAGGCTCCCTCTGGTGACTCCTAGGTGCAGCTCCACTGTTGAATGTCAAGAACAGTTTTAAGGAGTAGAATTACATTAAAATGTGACTAATTTCAATTTAAAATCTGTGAGGTTATTGCTACATTTCACCTGCATTCCAGTGGCATCCCCCACATCCCATGAGTGGTTAGAGCCTGACTTATTTCAACTCTTCACTCTTAGCAAGAGCTTAAGTAAGAAGTATAAAAACTAATTTTTAAAGACTCTATGACTGTGATGTGAATGTGTCTAAACCTTTAGAGGAGGGTCTACCTTTTCTGTACTTTGCCTATATTTTCCACAATTAAATTGAGTCACCTGATATTTTTGTTGTTCTTTCAGAAAAATTGAGAGCAATACTTATTTTCAGGCTCTCACAGTTCTGAGTGTCAGGTAGTGTGTTTCTATGGCATCATTTCTTTCTGGTTTTACTGGATGTGATCTCTGGGGTATTTTAATGCCTTAGGCAAACCAGAAGAGGTAGGTTTCTCACAAGTTCAAGTCACTCACACAAGAAAGAGCCACCAAAAGATTTTGTCCCAATGTTTTGCTGCCCATGGCAACTGCAAGGTGAGACTGGTTGTATCTACTGCAATGAAAATAATTTGTTGTGACTGCATTTTATGTCGAATAATATATTTCTTAACATTGGGTTTTAATTTTCCAGCAATCAAAAATACTTAAATATAAGAATTTGATGGGGTTGCAGTTGCCTATAAGGTGAACAAGTAAAAATGAAAACACTTCAAATTTAAAATATTACTGAAGGTGTCAAACTAAACATTTTCTCCTCTCTCAAAAGATCAGAGATGCTGTGCCAGACATCCTCTGATGTCTAAGCTAGGAATTTGATTTTGCTGAATTTCTCTTCTGATTTGTTTGAATGGATGTAATTTAATTTGGAGATAAAACATATGGCATGAATAAAATGTCAATGCCAGTCTTCTGCCACAGTGTAACAGTAAGTGCCTCACAGCCCAACTAGGTGCAAGTGTCAGCCCATGAAAGGTCCAAAAAGCTCAGGCTCCTTCAGTTCAGGTTCTTTAATACAGTATTTTCCCCAAGAATTAATTGCTGAAGGCAAGTCCCTTACAAATGCTTAGGCATTTGCTTTGAAGAATGGTTAGAACAGCACCAGCAGGAGTTTGGAACAAGAATATATAGAGAAATAACTGTGCTGTAGTAATAGAAATGGCCAGGAGAGCCAGTCAGAAATTTCCCATTAACAACTCAATAAATTTAAAAAAAAACTTATAAAAGCAAAAATGTTCTTGGTTGCCACTATTGGCAGGAACAGATTAGAGGAAATAAAATATGACACTTGATTCCCTTCCTCACACGTAAGTTACCATTTAATCTTTTAATGTATTGGGAGCAGAACTCTCTTGTTTTATCCTCTGTTAAAGGAACAGTAGCTGTGAACATTTGTTCCTAGAGACAAGGGGAGGACCACTATTATAAATGCTCACTAATTTCAGGGCCTGGAAAGGACTCTTATTTTTACAATCGAATGTCTGGCATAAACCACAGCCTTCAACCTAATCCTACACTTGATCCATACTGAGGCTGAACAATGCAATACACTTTAGAACGCAGAAGTTAAGACTTCCTATGAAAGTTAAGATTTATCTAATTCTCCTTAACTTTTCCCTTATTTACTTACAGCAGGTGGGATGATAAAATTGTTTTACTTTGTATATAGCAGTCTACATAACTAAAATTTGGCTTGACCCTATCTCTAAACAGACTTACCTTCTATAGCTGAAACAGTGAGCATTGTTTCATGCTGTTTTTAGCATCAGCTTTCCCAAGTTTTTGCTGATGTGATTTTCTAGCTGTAAAACCTACTTCCCACTTTTGGCCTCCTGGCTTAAGATAATCAGGCTACAGAGTGGCTCCAACTGGATACATAGGCTGGAGAAGCACGTGGTTCATCCTAAGAATGATAGAAGGTGCCTGTGAAAAAGTGTAAGATGGCTTAATTTAAAGAAGTTGTGTTTAGAAAATGCTACTCACAAACCTTTAAGGCCAGTGAGTTCTAAAACATAATTTGTGACAGTAGCAGAGGTTTTGACTTCTGTTATTATGGAGCAGCTGATTAGAGGTTTGAAAACATGGCCCTTTATTTGGTGGAATTACTGTAATCCTTTGACATAAGGGAACAATTCCGCCAGTCCTGTGATTTTGACCTACTCTCAGGCAGAGAGCTGCCTGACTGAAATTGGTGCTGATGTCAAAAGTAAGGGCTTAGCAATTCCAGCAAAAAACACATTGTCCAGTAAGATTTGGCTTCCAGACAAGTGCCTTCTCAGAGGAGATTCTGACCATCTAACAAGTGACCCAGGACCTGCCAAAGCACAGCACCTTTTGAAGGTCTGCCTGCATTGGTTGAATGCAAGCACACTTATCAGCAGTACTAAGCCTGTTTTCAGCTGTTTAAAATTGGGGTGGAAAAGTGTCAGCTGAGAACCTAATCCTCTCCTGGTTGCTGGCCCCAGCTGCCTGGTCAGAGCAGCACAGGAGCCTGAGGAGGAGAGCCTTGCAGTACTGCCTGCATTCATTACTGATGTGGAGCCCATTGCTGGATGTTTTTCTGATCAGGTATTTGAGGTATTTGACCAAGAGCCATCCTCTACAGGATCAGCTAAGAAATATTTTCTCGTTTTCCAAAGGGTAATTAGTGCTGGGCTGAGACTGATAGAAGCTGAAACATCCACTTGCTGGCTGACTGCAGGAGCTTCTGCTCTTCATTTGAACTCTGAAGGCTGGCTGACTTCTGCAGTCTGAGGGCTAGCAAGGCAAGGGAGGACCAGCAGAACAAGATGTTTCCATACTAGCAGAAGTTGCCTGGGGCAACAAAAACCTCTCTGTTTATTCTTTAGGCTACTGTAAGTGGGAGGTGCAGTCCCTTCAGCCATAGCAAAGCTGGCTTCTCTCTCCAGTGCATGTTCAGGCCAGCCTGTGGAGGGCCAACAAAAGCCTGTCTGTGCAAGAAGCTCCCCACACAACTCCTAAGGAGCCCTTGCTGCTTCAAGCCATTCTGAGAGGGAAAAATGGGAAGTGGAAAGCAATGTCTCAGAGAACAAAATGGAAAGTAGCCAGACATTTGCAACATGATTTTTGCTGCTCTCATACAGTCTTCATTGTGATAGTTTAACAGTGAACCTTTTGAGTGAAAAGTAGCCTCAAATCAGCCTCAACATTTGTTATTTAAAAGGCTCACCATGACGACTGAGGATTGTATGACTTGAACTAAGAGAAGAGCTAGCAGCAACCAGTAGACATTTAGAAAATTATTCATACTTTGTTGCTGGGTTTCCAAATGATCATTCACAAACCTCTACAGGGCCATGGTGACCTGTTGAATATGCTGATGATTTGATCTGCTCCAGATCAGATCAGATCAGATCAGATCAGATATGTGATCTACATAAAATGTGATCTATGTAATCTACATAATATGTGATCTACATAAAACCATCATATTTGCCAATGCCAATTTGCACATTTGCATCAGATCATTAGTTTTCGTTTAGTCATGCATATGAGAGGGAGAAAAAAAAAGTAAGTGAACTTGCAAGGCTGAATAATTTCTTAGTCCTGTAATCACAACACAAGTGAAAATTTTTTTCTCCTTCTCAATTTGAGCTGAGGTATATAATAATACAAGGGCATGGAGGGTTTTTAAAAATTATTATTTATATATTGCTATAATGTCAGCATAGTTTAAACTGCCACATTGCTGCTCCAGATTATTTTCATTCTAAATGTTGGAAGTCCACCATATCTGCTGGTGTTTGAAGACTACATCAATTGTAAATCACAGAGTGACAGCCTGACTGCTTTTTCTAGGCTACACTAAACAGGAGTTTGAGAATATCTAGAGCACCTACTTTCTGTATCAACTTGTTTATCTCTTATCTCAAACTTTAAAGCCACATACAACAGTAATTTATAGTATTTCACATAAATTCATTGCAAATAAACAGTAGCCGGGGTTTTGCCTTTATAACTGGAACTTAACATCAATTATGTATGTTGACTCTTCTTTCTTTAACAATAGTAAGAAAAAATCTCATTAATTTCTGGAGGAGTGGGACCAAGATCTGTGTGATAAAGAAAGGACCTGGTTATGTTCTAAGTCAGGCCAGAAGATTAAGGGTGACCCTTGCATGTTGGTTATCAAGCTTCCGTGAAACTTTGCTTAACAAAAACTTACAGGCATGGGTACCACTCAGAGTCCCCTGAGACCATTGCAAAGTGCACCATTTTTCAGTCTTTCTCAACAAAGAACAACCCAAATTTTGGAAAACTTCCAAAGGCTGTATCAAGCAGACTGTTCACAGTTACCAACATCTATTAAGCAAAATATTCTACATCAGTTTATTTTTATTTTGCCTTTCCTCCCTCGTGTATTTTCTGTTCACTCACTCAGACACATGGGAGTTGCCAAGGCCTGGGACTGTGTGTTTTATTGTGTTTTATTGATGTCATGTCATAGATAATTTTTGATACTCTTTGAATTACCAGTAGCTTAGAGACCACCTAAGAAAGCAGCTGCCTTGGGACAGGCTGGGCTTTTGTTGCCAGATCTGCTTGGAAGCAGGATTAACCTCCTGCCACAGGTCATCTGGTGTGATTATTGAACATGAGCATCAGAAGATGAAATAATATCTGCCAGCTTGTCAGACTGAAGCCATTCCTCTAGGTGGGAGTGAAGAAACACAAGGAAAGGTATGCAAAATGCATCTTGTGTTTGCATAAAACATCAGGTATTGTCTGGCTCTTTGTTCATACTCAGTAATCATCCACAGATCCCTTACGCCACAATCCTTGTCATATCATATTGAGGTTAATGAAGCATCCAGGAACCCACATCAGGAATTTGGTCTTTGCCACATAAACCTTGTTCCAATATTTAACAGAAGCTGGGAACCTTGTTGCACCAGGGAACTCCCAGCTAGGGTGTAGCAACCAAGTCCAGGAACAGAGAGAATGTTAGGGAGAAAAGCAATGGTTTTTGTCTCAGCAGGCTGGCAACAAAAATGTTCTCAGGGTGTTTCTGAAATTCCATAACTGAGGATTTTGAAGAGGATTTGGAAGTAACCATGGAAGCAGATAGTTGTACCTCTCCAGAATTTTAGGAGAAGGAGTGAAAATGCTAATCTAAAAGCCTAGCAATTTGAGAAGCAAAGTTGTATTATTCCCTGATTTGAATGACGATGATGCCCATAATATATGAAGAAATTTAATTTTCCTTGAAAGCATAAATAGCCATGATTATTGTGAAATATTTTGGAGGGAATCAATGGAGGGAGCTCAAGGGGGAAAGTAGTGACAGGAGAAAAGGCACATTTATAAAGCTTGGAGAAGGAGATGTGGTAGTAGTGAAGACCCCAGCATAAGGAGAGTTTCCAAGTCTGGATAAATGGTAAAGACTATATGGGATTCATTAAGCAAGGAAAACATGCAAGACACAAGTTGGATAGGGGGATCTAGAGAGGAGTGGAAACAAGAAATGTGTAAGCCTAAATACCAGGAAAAGAATTACAGTGTTGTTCATAGTAGATTAATGTTTTGCACAGGACTGCAGATCAAGAGCTTGGTTTTGACCATTTCGAGTTTTTGTCTTAGACTTCCATGAGCTTGCATAGAAGATGCACTCTGGAGTTTTAATTTGGACAGAAGAGAAAATGACTGCCAGAGAATGGCAAGGAGAAAGGCACTACAACAGCAGAACCAGGGGGAAGGAGAACCAGGGTAAAAATTGTCAGAGGCAAAGACACCAGCAAGCTGGAAAAGATGGAGAGAGAGAGGTCACTGGGCACTTGGACAGAAAGCTTTGAGGCTGGGTCCAAGGGCAACTGGATCAAAGGAAATGGAGGATGGGGGCAGAGAGGGCTGATAAGGTGGAACCAGTGAGCATCATTTTTGGTGAGCTGAATGGTAGAGGGAGAAGAAGGGGAGGCAGGTAGGGTTAAGGAACAGGGTTAATGGTTTTTAAGTTACTACAGAAAGCTTAAGCACTGAACTCTGACTTGTATGCAAGTAGAGCTTATCTAAACCACTCGATTAAGTAAAAATGGATTAAAGGTTTCAGGAACTGACTGTACAGATGAAGGGGAGAGATAACAGGTCATTTATGCAAAGAGGAAACAAGAGAAAGCTCAAAATAGGTTTTTGGGAAACTATAGCCTTTTTCTTAGTGGTTTCCTGTTCTGCTCTTGCATGGAATATATGCTGCCCTGTATTTCACCTGTTTAAAAAAAGAAAAAAAAACCAAAAATATATAGTAAGATTTAATTTCTTTTCAGCCAAAGAACCAAATTTTTGATTAAGGATGCCTAGATGTACAGGGGTAAGTTTTGAGTTTCTCTGTGACCAGTAATGACAGATGTGTTTCCAATATCTTCTCCAAACATGGCAGAGAACAGACAAGACACTTTTCTTGCATTTGAATAAATCAGGCAGTGTAGCTGGCCTGTACCTGACAATGAACATTTGAAGATGATGAAATTGTTTTTTTCTAAATTTTGATGAAGCAGAAAGTGCTGAGAATGGAGGCAGGTGAGGCTGTGCTCTGTTGAACTGAAAGTTGCCACAAAGAGGAAAAGTTTTTAATAATTATTCAGTTTCTGTCAAAGGAGGTTCCTGCCAGACAGCTGCTCCTGCAGGCTCTGATTGTCCTTGCTTCTGCTGGAGATGGCAAGAGCAGGAAGCATTTGATGCTTTTCAGAGCTCAGCTGATGCTTTTCAGAGCTGGGACTGTGTCCTGTGCCTGTCAGAGCTGGACTGTGGTGTTCATGGCAGGGACAGCCTCTGGGCTCTCCCACTGGCACTGACCACCAGAAGGGAGCACCAGATGTTTCTGGAAAACATCTGGCAAAACCTCTTGTGAAGTGTTGAGAGTCCGTGTTGTTCCCATTGAGCAGATGCTGAGCTGAGAAAGAAAGGCATTTGTTGTGAAAGAGGGTGCATAGGCCTTGGTTTCATTAGCACAGTGTGGTTTTTAACCTGTTACATCTGCAGCCAGCTGAGCATATTCTTTTGATTGCAGTGGCAGCCAGCACCCTCAGGCACCACACGCTGGTAGTGGCTGAGACAATGATCTGCCCCTGAGGCCCCAAGGGAACATGAGCCATTTCAGCAGCAGTGCCAGGACTCCTCTGCAGAGGAGCAGCTCTGTGCCTCCCTCTCAGGAATTACGTTTTTTGTTGCATTTCCATGCACTGGCCACAACCAGGGTGTGGTTTCTATGTGAGATTTTAGAGATCTCTTGGGTGTATCTGTTCACATGCAAGAGATGTTCCAGGTTCACTGACTCTAATCCCATTATTTTCATCCCTTGTGTTTAGGAACAATATGTACCTCACATACACGTGTATATAGGTTACACTGGACCAAGTGACCTAATTATGAGCTTGTATGTTTTCCAAAATCATTACAGAAATATTGATTTGGTCTGGGTCCATAATTTTAAGAAGTGAAGAGGAATCTTATTCCTGAAATAAGTCTTGCTGGTGCAGTTAGACACTTCAATGCTTTTCCAGAAAAAGGAGTCATTTTAAGCTCCCAGGTGGATCAATATGCAGCCCACACAGTTAATGTTAATACAGTGTTATAAACCACAAGATGCATTTACTGAGCTTTGATTTCATAAAATCACACAGTCATTTAGGTTGCAATGAACCTTGGGAAAATCCATAGTTCAACCTGATGCATAAGGCAGAATCAGCACCAAATTTAACAAGGTTGTTCAACACTTTGTCTAGTTGAGTACTGAAATTCTCCTTGAAGAGATACATCACATTTTCACTGGGAAATCACACCAGTGCTTAAATACACTCAGTGGAATAATTTCTTCCTTGTATCCAGTCAGAAAATAGTCTCTTCCAATTCACAACCAGACACCTTCATCTTCTGGGTAACTGTCCTTCATACAGGCTGTTAGGTGTCCCAAAGTTGCCCCTGATCTGATGCAGCTGCTTGTTCTCCTGTAACTGTAGGGGCCATCCCTATGCATGGAGGAGGCTGCCCTGGAAAACTTTCCAGCTTCATTTGGCCCTTCACAAGTGCTTCCCATTGCACCCAGCTCAGCCAAAGACCTGTGGTGCATGCTGGATTGAATGACATTATTTTGTGGGATTTTAACTCTTTGTTAATTTTTTGTTATTTTTTGTGGGTTTGTGTTTTCTGCCTGGTTGGTTGGTTGGTTAGTTGGTGTATTTTAAATCAAAACTTCAATCGGGAAAAAACACTATGAGGAAGACACATCAGAGAAGTCAAAATATATTTAACTGGTAAATGCAAACCAGAATGTACCATTAAAAAGAACAGACCTTTTTTTCTGTTTAGTGGTATGAGCATATGATATTTCTTTTGATATTCTCATTTTTAAAGGAAACTAAAAAACAATTCCTTTAGCATTGGCAGAAACATTTTTATTTGGCTGTTATCCTCTTTGGCCAGGTCTGTTTGAATGATAATTTCCAAGTGATTTGAGTTCTGAAACACTGAAAATGAGCCTGTTTTATCTGTGCCTTTCACTGCTTTCTGCAAATCTGGAAGTGTGTTTGTGATAGAGAGAGGATCAGCTCCAAATCATAAAACTAAATAACCCTTTAAACTTTAGGGAATTCAAGCTGCCAACCAGACTTCAATCCTGAGTTTGGTAAATGTCAACACCCTTCCTTGGGCAGTGAAGCAGAGTGAAGGAAGAAGTGTTAAATAGGATGGGGAGCTGCCTTAATTACTTGAATATTTTAATTTTTTTTTTCCAGGAGATACTTAATTCAGGAACACGTGGTTATTTCAAATCTTGTGACCCTACTTAGCTTTCTAAGCTGGTGCTTTGGTTAGAGGAGAGAAGCAAAAAGACAGCTGCTGATGAAGCAGCACGGATGTGATGTGACTATAAAAATGACAAAAAATTGTCCCATTCTCATTCATTATTTATAAGTATCTAGAATTCTACAAATATTCTTTGAGACAGTGACTTCATCTAAAAAGAATTGACAGTTAGAATTATATTAGTGTACGGCTGCTCAATCTGGTTTGGAATTCTGGGTTTGTTTACCAACATTAATTGGATTAAATTACCTGCAGTGAAATATAAGCCCTCTGAGAAAAACCAATCCTTGTCCTGCTGGTTTAGCAGTGTTCAGGCACACTTTGTTTTAAGTAGCACAAGGATGAACGTGAACACATCGTGGGTATGAAACATTTTCAGGGAGTGGTGAGAAGGGGCAGTGTTTGGTCTGGAAGGGGGTTTTTGCTGCCAGACATCCCAGGTGAAGAGCAGAGCCCCAGGCAGGGTGTGATGTTGTGAAGCAGGGTCAGGTGCAGAGGGGATTGGGAATCCGTGGGAACAGTGGGATGGGTGGCACCCTGTGAGCCCCATCCCCAAGAAAGGGCAGAGCAAGGCAGGGCACCCAGGGAGAGAAATGGAGCAGCATCAGGACAGTGCAGGCACAGCACTTCAGGAAACTGAGTACCCACAAATCCATTGCCTGGAAAAAGGGACATTCATGGGACGGGGTGACTCCAGGGATCAGCATTTGCAGTCCTCCCTATTTGCAACTGATACTGTAAAGTGTGTGCAGTCTGTATGGAATCAGTAACTTGATGTTTATAACTTGGATGTGCTCTTACATACAACTTCTAAAATATCCTGGCTTTGTTTTGCTTTTTTGCTGCAAGTAAAATCCTACAGTCTGTATTTCATGTTCATCTTTACTCCATATTCAGTAAGTGAACAGAAGTAATCCCCACCCTACAGCATTTTGGTCCTTCTTGGTTACTGGTTGAGAAAGCTGAGGGGATGAGCTGTGTTACTGGTACAAAGATTGGAAATATGAGAAGGAAATATCCTTTCTGCTAAATTAGCATTGCCATAGTTGTGGTTGTAAAAATGGTTGAGGTGACCTGAGTAATGAAGTTTTACTCAGTCTCTAACAGAATGCAACACTTCAGCAAACACTTCAGATATTGCTAAGCAAAGATGCTGAACTGATCCAGCAATACACTCTGTGGGCAGAGCTTCACCTCACTACCTGCTTGTCATATGGTTCATATTGACAAAGGGTAGGGCACAGCCTGAATAACCCCACGGGAGAGCCACTGCCCCAGCCTCTCCTTGTGAGCTGTGGCTGGATGTGCCAGTGTGCACCTGCCCAGCTCCTGTGCCTTCTGACCACCCTTGGCAGCCACTGTGGGCTTCTACAATGTTATGTGGCTGGATATGCTTTCAATCCAAGGGTATGATTGCTGTAATTTATCTAAGTATTTTTATTTCCCCAGGCCATTTTTTGCACTGTAAAAGTCTGCAGCTTTGTGCAGGAAATGTATCTTTTCAGGACAGTTGCCAGCATTTCCTGTCATACATATTCAGATGTTACTGACAGGAATTTCATTACCTCTATGTCAATCCACACTAGTTTATTCCATTGTGTAGATGAGCATCCTATTTCATAGTGCCACACCAAGGGTCAGTTCATTCTGACAACCTGATGCTGTGAATACATCTTGAGGCTTATATGTAAGTACATGAAGTCTTGTGCATTCATTGGTCAGAGAAAGAACTTCCAAGGGACACTGTAGCATAAAATGACTGGCAGAGGTGAAGGCAATCTGCATAATGGAGATTATGAAAAAATCATTAAATAAGATCAATAGCTATTTGCTATGCAAAAATCAATGTGTAATGCTCGTTGATGTAATTTCTCTCCATTTCCTACAATTTTCATATTTAATATTGCAATTAAACCACATGACCAAAAGTCTCCACTCCTAGAAAAATATACTTCCATGGTTTCATCATACCTTGTGTCACATGCCCTCTTTTCTGTCCATAACTTTTCCCTTCTCATCTTTGAAAAGCTCCCAAAAAAAAATGATCCACTCTGGCTCCTAGCAATTCCTATCTGAAGTACTGAGCAGCAGCTGTTAGATGAGTACTGTGAAATTTGCAAGAAATGGCTCTGTAAGTGCAGAGGAAACAACAGGAGACAAATTTACTTTAAAAACACAACATAATTTGGAAACAAATGTTCATTAACCTATAGTTAGGTGAAATCATATTTAAAGTGTTTGTCTTACTAAAGGGTGTTGCTAAAGAGGAGCTGCTAAGAGCTTAGTAGTAGCTGAGCACCTTCATGTATCACAGTTTCCTAATTGGAAACAGCTTGATTATTGCAGGGCACACTTACAAGAACTGTGGCTTTGGAGCATTAATGTATTTGCTTGGTTTATGTCAGAACAACAGTCTCCCAGGAGACTGTGTGCTGTCATTTGTGTGGAAGAAAAGAGAGAGAGCAACCCAGAGTCCAGCACAGAGTGGTGGGCTCCTGTCAGAAGTGGAGCTGGTTGTTGTACAGTCATTGTTTTCAGCTATTTGTAACTTTGTGGAACTGCCATAACTTATGCTGAGACTTTTATCAAGTAATATATTTGGGAAAAAATCTATCCTACATTGTGGAGTGATGTGGACATAAACGGTGAGGTGTAGGGACTTCCAGATTAAGTGACACTGGGGCCAAAACTCTTGGATTCATACCATCAATTCTTCTCACTCACAATTAGCAGTAATCTGGATCTTGCCCTCACCTCTCAAGGGTGAATTTCTTTTTGAAAATTGTGCCCCTACATGTGCTATGAGTTGCAGAGTGCACATTGGGTATTTGATTATCTAGCAGTGATTATATAAAGTAGCTGGGGTGCCATTTCTTCTCATCACAGAAGTGATACAAAAGGGAAACATTTTTTCCTGACAGTTAGAAATAGTTACTAGAAGTATGTATAATCTTTAATGAAATCAAAAATATTTTTAGGTAATGACACAGTTTTCTAGCACCAGAAAATAGTGTAATTCAGGCTTATGTTTTGTTCAAATCATGCGGTTCTGATGAATAGTTATGTTCCCACTTTGTTTGTCATAAACTGGGGGACACTGAGACTAACCTTGCACATTTGCTCTTTAGATTTTTTGAAAAGAACAACACTTCCTCTCTGGTCTCTCTGTCATCTTTATCTCTTGATGTTGCTTCTGTTTCCAGCTCGAATTCTATTACACCAGGAGGACCTGAGAAGATGGGATTAGGGCCATTCATTGAAGTCTGCTTCCTTGTACTGAACATGAAACAGGGAAATAACTGTAATTTGATTCTGTTTCATAAAGTCTACTTCACTTGTTGGCTGAAACCAGCAGTAGGTATTTCATAACCTTCCTCAGACCTGAACTTCCAAATATCCTGTGATGGGTATTTACCCTTTTCATCCAGCCCCCCATGGTATTTGGAGGTCAAAAGAACACATTCTCCATGTAAGAAATAATCCAGTGTCATCACAGCTTTAGTGCCAGCAGTCTCTTCTCTGTCGGGCTCTCTGTCTCAGGAGAACTTTGCAACAGTGTTCAACACAAACTTGAGTAAGGTTAACCATGGAAAAAAAGAAGCAAATACTGTTCAGAGCCTTTATTCAAGGAAGAGAATATCTCTATTGTAAATGCACCATAAGATGACTTGAACTAAGAGGTTTGTGAGAAAAGGAGTAAATATGGGCAGTAAAGTTGGTTCTGTTTTGGTTTTCTGTATCTTCCTTCACAAAAAAATACCTGATGCAAGCTAAATACAACCTTAACCGTGACTTCTGTATTTTCAGGGATTAAGCATCTGAAGAGTCAGAGTGAGTCAGTGTTTCCAGAAGAAGAGGAGGGAGTTGGCGAGAGGGAAGAGGAGTGGGGCCATTAACCAGCAGAGCTGCCCGAGCCCCGCCCCAGTCACTGCCCCTCGGCCGTGTCCTGCCCGTCCCGCTCCCCGTGCCCGGGGGGCTCTGCAGGCACTGCTCTCCCCTTCTGTGACCCTTCTTCCCGGACATCAAACACTTATTTTAAAGTCATTCTTTTTCTTTTCTTTTCTATGACTTACAAATGTTATTCGCAAATGTGTTAGCTCCTTGACGTCAGTACTGCCAGAGCTTAACTACTGCGTGTGAGCTGTATCTAAGGCTTGTTGTAAATAAAAGTGATTTAAAAGGTACAAAATAAATAATACATTAATTTAGACAAACTGTCTATTTTACAGTGGGTTTGTCTGGAAGCTGCTGGAAGTCTCTTTTAAACAGTTGAGCTAGGTAAGAAAAAAAAAAAAAAAAAGAAAAGGAAAAAAGAGACTAAATACAGGAAAACTCAGAGCCTTTTGTCTATGCCTTGCATGATGATTTCACTCTCACTATGAGGTCTTCCACGAAGACCTGCTGAGAAAAGGATCCATCAGCTAGGGTTTGTTTATATTTGAGAGCCATTTTTCCCTTCCATCTCCATTCTGTATCCATCCTCTTTGGTTCCATTTTCTGTAGAAACACTGCAGACTGGATCCATGACTCCAGCTCAGCAAGAGTGTGCAAGAAGGACTAAAAAAGGACTCTGCAATTATACAGAATCTGCTACAAGACTTACAGAATTGAGAGCTTTTTTATGTCCCAAACAACAAAAATAACGAAATTACCCTTAAGAAACTGAATTACCCCAAGTCAGGTCTGGAATGGCAGCAAGAAGCACTGGGCTCTGGTCCCAGCTTTGCCATGGCTTTGCTTTCACACAGCACCAGGCTCTTCATGAAATTGCTCATTGCCACAGGACTCCTAAGCTGTGAATCAGTCATTGGTGTTTAACCTCACACCATCTCTCTGTGTTGCTAGCTAATAAAGCACTTTGGTTATTAATGGCTTTTTGCTAGTTATTAGTAACCACAGGCTGCAGATGAGAACTGGCTAGGACCTGTAAGCATGGACATGATTTATAACACTCAACACCAGGACAAGTTATTGAACACTGTGGAATCTCAGCATTTCAAAGGCAACACACAAAGCACCCGACAGGAGCTTGGAGAATTCATCACTGAACACATTGTTTCAGGTTGACTGTTGGACCTGAGTATAATTACACTTTATAAATAATAA
>WEIU01017857.1:310157-334689 GCA_013389925.1 Aegithalos caudatus
TTGCCTTTTTTTTTTTTTTTCTAAGATTGCTAAAATTTCTGTTGATGTCTTCAAGGATTTACTCAGAGTCTTCTCATAGTACCATTATTTCTCCCCAGTAATGCAAACTGAAAAATCACCATTAGTTCTTTGCACAGTTGGTGTTATTTAAGCAAAAGTGTCACATCCAGCACTGACTCAGAGGCAAGGCTGCAGGAGAGGTTCTATTGCCTGTGCTTGGGCGAGGGCCCCCATGGTGTCCAGGGTCCAGGCAGTCAGTAAGGAAGGGACTTCCAGTCCATCTGCACTTCCTGTAACATGAAGGGCCATGCTGGTGGTGGTTTTCACTCTTAAAAAAAAAAAAAAAAAAGGCATTTTTTTTTCTCCAGAAGGTGAAGCATTGGGTGGCTCTCTCCAGAGCTGCCCTGGGTAGGCTGTGGTGGTTGGGGAGGGACCCAAGCAGGGCTCCTGCAGGCTGCAGGTCTGCTTTTGTACAGCTGGCACTGTACAAAAAAATGTCCTCCTCACTTCTTTTCTCTTGAGACAAGTTCTTTTTCATGAGGGACCTTACTCCTACAGAAAATAAGGCATTGTCTGTCTGCTAACCCCGGGGGGACAATGTAAGGGCATATTTAAAACATGCTGTCCCTCAAATTCCCCTTTCTTCCTCTCCTATTGCATCCATGTTAGTGCCCAGGCCCACAGATGTTCTTTTTTCATTCTTTTTATTATTTTTTCTATAGCAGCTCAGCACAAGAGTGAGCTCCAGAAAGAGCCTCAGTTGTTCTGTTGATTCCTGACATGTGCAATTACATTTAACCTTTTCATGCACAGCATTATACTTGGCAACTGAGTGGATGCTAAATGCCGTCTGCTTTGCCGTATTCTCGCCTTTATCCTCCAGTGAGGATAGCAGTACTTTCAGCAAATCTCAAGCAAGATATTTGTGCACCCTCTGCTAAACCTCAGGCTGCTTGGTAAGATGCTACTAATCTCCAGTTTCATCAAAGTGGGCTGACAGAGTTTATACAAGTTCAGTGTCTATATTCTGCTACAGATTTTCTGTGTTTTTTATTAAATAATCTGGGAGGTTTAGGTGCACAAAAATTATTTGGTATTTCTGCTAGGCCATACACACTCTTTCAATTTTGTAATGATTCATTTGCCTAGTATATACTGACCCTTAGTGGCAAACTGAGATTTTAATTGCATTGCCAAGTTTCTAAATTTTGCTTTTCTCTTTGGCCCAACTGTTCAGAAAATGGCAGGAATATTTGCTGTGCATCAGGATAGTCTATCTATGTAAATAGCCCACAATGTCTTCAGCAGACATTAACAGGCATGTGAAAATAATGATGACAGGTGTTATTAGCTCTTCTGAAGGGAGGGCTGGGGGAAGCAGGAGTGTCGAAAGGTTATTCCAAAATGCAAAACAAAAACGCTGGCATTGAGAAGCAATACTCTCCACATAATGAGAAACAAATAAGAACTCAGTATCTGGCACTAACGAACACCTCAAGCTAACTGTGGAATGAGTATTAATTAGGTTTCCAAAATAGCATCTTTCTGAAAAGCAGCTGAGGTGTAATATTGCTCCTTATTAATCAAAGCAATGGGACAATGTGAACTCTGCAAAAAATAAATGGTTTGCAGATGGCTGTGTGCATCTTTAATAATGGCAGAAGAACACAAGTTACAGCTTTAAATGCCAGGGACCCTTTCTGCATCTTCTCCTTTTCAGAGAGCGATATTTGCAGTTTTCAAGGCAGTGAGGAAAGTGTGTTGGTTTCTTATTACATTTTCCCTGCAGCATAAATTCTGTTGATGTGCTTCCCTAATCATTCTAATTATACTGCCATATGTTGCTCTCATCTTTCTTTTTCTCTCCTAATGGGACATAGATTCTCTCTTTTGAATATGTCATTTGTTTATTACATTTATCAAGGGTTTTAACATTATATGGGACTTTTAATTGCTTTTTTAAACACTCAGCAGATTGAACATTAAAAACAGACATGAAGGTCAACTATAAATAATATTTAAATTGCTCATGACATTTTTATTCTCTAATTTACTGGAAATATCAACTCTGTAGTCATGCTCCCATATCTACTATTTACTTGGAACCACACACATGTCCTCCAGAGCTACTCTGCCTGCAATCACAGTTCTGCCCTACCCCAAACCACCCTGTGCCTAGCAGAATAGCTAGGCAGTCTTCCCCAGGTGGGAATTCTAAAATAAAGATGCATCATGAATTATATGAAAATGTTTGACCCAAATATACTGACATTAATTCCAGTTGTGAACTACTGCTGAACCACAAACAACAAAGGTGAATGTTCATTTCAGACAAGTAAAAAAATACGGTTCTCTCTCAAAGCTGAGCAGTCCCAAAGATAAGGAAGCACAATTTCCATAAAAGAATTCAAGGTGGCCTAAAGTTAAGCACGTGCTTTGTGCAGAGACATTAGACCCTCAGAGTACCCTGCACTGCAGAAAACAAAATCTGTAAGCCAGCTGAATAAAGAGAAAGCAGGAGACAACCAATTACTATCCAATTAACAAATTAATTTCTGGAATAATGACACCATCTCTCTTGGCTTTCATGGAAATGCATCATAGGTGAATTCCACCCTTTGGCTTATTGAATTTTGATTAAGATAATATATCAGGCTTTATACAAATAATTAGCCAATACTTTCAGGTAACTATGTTTATTCACAGTATTATGATACAAGTCCCACAGTCTTCCTTGCAGGTTCAGGAGTGTTGCTTGTAGGTGCACCAGCATTAGGTCCTATGTGGTGATGAGACAGCTTTAAAACTGTAGTCCAAAATAAAGCAAAGAAACTTCTATTCTGCTTAACTGTTCCATCTTAAAGCCAAGATTGTACCTACCATTTTGATTTTTGCCCCCTTATTTAGCTACACAACTTTGTTACTTCTCTTTTGTAATAATGACCTATACAGGATGTTGCAAACACATAGAACTCAACAACTTTAAAGTTCATATATTATGAAATTTGTCAAAATAGCTGATTTTGTTAAGATATTATTTTATTCAAGTTCAGCTGATGTAAAATTCCCCAATAATTCTCCACTCAAAGGCCAGAAGTAAAGGACTTGCCTAGGCATAAAGAAAGTATATTGCAGCAAAGTTCAGCCCAAAAAAGTTTTATAAGAGATTTTTTCCATTTATAACTCCATGGTTATGACTTTCTTCTTTGTTCCCTGCGGAAAACTTAGATATTCACACTTTGATAAAACTTCTGAATGTTTGCTCTGGGACATGGAAAAGGAGTCTCTGGAGACCCATTAAATACTTAAATGACCAGGAAAATAAAAGTATTCCAGGGAAATCGCCTAAATGTTTGTATAGTTTTTGACAGAGTACAATTTCTTTTACTCATAGCATTAAATTAATTACCCATCATTTTTCCATACTGTTTTTCCAGGATGCAATTCTTTAAAAAATGCTTTAAAAGGGATGTACTTCCCTTTCAGACAAACCTTTGTCTGCTAAACTACTGTACACAGAAATCCCTAATCTGCTGCTGGAGAACATTAGTCATACTTACATTTTCCTTTTTTTCATACAATAACTGCATAGTCTGTTAAAAATACACATTTTAGACACTTACCACTAGTGATCTTGAGTTGTTAATTTGAAATTATTTTCATCACAGTAGTGGCTTGTTTGACTTCTGCCATCTCTACAAGAAGAAGGTCCTTTGTGCATGTAGCTCAGATAGCACCTGGAAAAGAGGAACTGCAAAGAATGTGGTATAAAGTAGTTGTCCTGATTTATTTTCATCATGTACCTAGTTAGGATTTGGTACATGTTTGAGCCTATTTCTGTTCAGTTTCAATCCAAGTAGAAAGGGGCCCTGTTTAATTCCATTTATACTGAACTTGGATTGTAAAATTTACACCATGCCATGGAGGCATCCTCAAAGTCATACCCTTCCTGAAGAATTGTTGCTAACAAGTACAGTCCCAGTGGCTCCTTCAACTACAGTAAGAATTTTTTTGTGTAAAAAATATTTTATTGGTTATGTTTCTCTTCATACAAGAGTTATTTTAGCCATAAAGGCTAAGAAGGCAAGACTTGCTTAAAGAAATTGTTTTCAAATGTGCTATGAGGATGCGAGTGAATTTGTGTGGCGAACTGGGACAGTAATGGAAAGATTGTGGAGTCCCAAATGGGTGAAAGGGTTGGAAACTACCATATATGCACTGTCACTTCTCAAAGACAATCATACACAAATCAGCAAAAGTGCTCCAGGAAATCAAATTTGTAACTAACACTCAGGAGCTTCACAATCCTTGCCCTCAAATCAGATTTATTTGGGAATATCATCATAGGAAATATGGACAAATACAGCAGAATAAAAACACACAGTTGTAGATTGCCTTCTTGAAAATTAAATTTAAAAAATACTGGCTAGATCATAACCCATAACAATTTACATAATATATCTGTCATATATCTCAAGATAAAAGTACAAAATAAAACTCTTGAGGGCTCATTTATAGCTACAGCTCCTCAGTGTGCTCAATGCAGGGTACATGCCCAGAATGCTGTGGGAGAGATGCAAATACAAACACCATTTGTTGGGGCCCCATGCAGTGTTTTGGTAGCACAGCCTTTACAGGTTTCAGAGATAAAACTGCTCTTCAGGGAGAAGCCTTTCTGCCATATGAACCCAAATTTCACCCAGCCCAAAGCCTTAACCAACACGTGTCAGCTCTATTGTCTTCTACATCAAAGAAAATTCCTCCTCATCCAAACAACACACCAAGCTTTGGGTCATGTCCAGGCAAAATCTTGCTAAGAATAAAGGAAGGAAGAAAGAAAGAGAATCAGCTTGCATTAACAAAAAAAATAAGGACTCTTCTTGTATTTCAGTAACATCTACCACAGTGATAAAATCTGAATACAAATGAGCAAATAGGATTACTTATAGAAAAAAAATCACTCTTCTATCCTAATGAATGAGATCTGCAGGCAATGAGCACCTCCTGTGAGATCAGGAGCTCCTTCCAGCTTCCACAGTGGGAGATCTTGGTGCTCGCTATGACAACAGGACACTGAGAGCCCCACAGGGTGCTTCATGGTTTTTGCAGAATCTGTTGTATTTTCTGCTTGTATTTCCAGGTGAAATTTTTTGCAGAGTAATAAATCTCAATTGGATAGAGACACAGAAAAAAACCTTAAGTTCAACTATGGCAAAAGTCTGAAATTGAATATACAATATAAAGATTAAATTCTGATTATTTCAGACTTTCAGTCTCAGTGAATCATAAATTACCATGTTGAAAAAAGTCAGTAGCAAATATCTAACTTGGCTAGTTTTAAAGATAGTAGTTGTCTTTTGTTCTTTTCAAATTTGGTGGGAACTATAGGTGATCTACTCATCTAAAATAAGTTTCCAACTTCTCAGATCTTAATCAAAAAGATTTTCCACTGCCCAATATGGCAACTTACAATTAAAAAAAAAGTCTGATATGACTATTAAATTTCTTCTTTTGTCATAAGGACAATAAGAAGCCATAAGATGGTTTACATTTTATTACAAAGGAAAACAAAAAAAAAAGAGTCCAACATTCCCAAAAAGGATGCAAAGGTGCACAGAGCGGTCCAGGCTACTAATAATTTGCTCAAACACCAGCAGAGAATATATAAATTCTTAACTCTTAGCAAAAAATATTGATTGCGTTATAACATCTATGATACAATTTCATCTGTTAACATTTCATTCGTTAACGGCACTGTACAGAGATTTGTCCATGCTAAATACAAGCCTTGGATCAGATACACAAAACAATTTAAATGTATTTTTTACATCCTATATGCACAAACATTTCTTAAGTTAAAACTATGCATACTACTTATGCATAGCACATATATGGCTTACATATTCAATGACAGGAATTCCACCTTTTGACATGCCCTTGTCCCAGGACTCAGAGCTTACACTGTTCCCAGCACAATTTTGACTGCTTTGCTGTCAGAAAAGAGACAGTCAACAGGTGTGGACATGTGAAGGTCCCTCAGCAAAGGTGATTGTTTTATGATTCCTTCTTCAATCGGACACAGCGTGCCCTTGTTGAGGTGGAGCCTGACGCCTGCTGAGCTCTGGCTGGATCCCTGAAGCAGCAGACAAACAGCACACAGGTCACAATCACCCCTGGCACAGAGGAGAGTGCCACTGCCCCCATGATTCCCCTTCAGAGCAGACCATGGATGATCAGAAAGACTTTTTGTTCAGTGAGGTAATAACCACAGGGTCCAAAAAGGAGAACAGGGAATGCAGAGACCCGAGCCACCTGAGCGCCTGCAACCTGAACGGGAGCCTGGAATTTTCCTGGCAGGTTCCAGCAGAGGGAAATGAGGTGGGCTGCAGGTGTGTAAGACACCCAGATGGATCAGGAGGGGTCATGTGCAGCTCGAGGGAAGAAGAGATGAAAATGGAGTTTCTTTATGGGCACAGTTTGGGCTGGAGGGCTCATTCTGAGGCTTCTTGCAGAGGTAACTGCCTGTGTGCTGCTGGTTTTGCTGCCCCTCAGAAAGAAAAAAAATCTAGCAAGGAGGCTGCAGGATGCATATTGTCACCTTTGCATTTGAGATAAACCATGACATAAGGCCTCGGTGTCACCTTCCAATTCTGAGAGGCAACACAACATTTTGTTGAAGTGAAGCAATTTTCATGTATTTCTGTTGCTGTTTCTTCCACCCTAAAAAACAATAAGTACCAGCTTCATGGCAGGGCTGACACCAGTGCTGATGTATTTCAAAATATTACAGGATTCACAATGTTTTAATCTTTAACACCAGATGCTATTCAATTAATTTTAAAGAGATATTTCAAATACTTTCAAATTTGTTCAACACCAGTTCTGTCCATATGGCAGCCACTGCAGTGGGGAAGAATCTTCATTCATGCAGGCCACTCATTGTAACTTTGCAACTTCCCTGTACAGTCTACAAACATTTATTTCCAGATATTTTAAGGAAGCTAACAAGTAGGACTTTTATGGTGCATGCAGCATGATTGCATGAACAAGTATCTAGAAACACATTTCATTTTGATTTTCCATTTTCATTGGACACCAGCAGCAGTGACACATAACAGCAATCCCAGGCAGATGACAAACATCTTGTTTTCACATGTCTCATGATTAACTGGAAATGTCTGGTACCAGTGATGCAACAAAGCAAGGTCCAACTTTGGCTGAAAAAATTATTTTGGCTAGTTTAAGAAAGCAGAATAGAAGAGGAAATAGCAACACATAAACAACTGAAATCTTGCGAGTTTTTAAGTGCCTTGAGTTACCAGCTCAGGGTTTTATATTTTACATTTTTGAACATTTTGTTCAATCACTCTTCACAGAAATAGGATGATCCAAGAACAAGTAGACAGATAACAGCCTCTGAGATCATGAGGTAGGAACAGCTAGAGTTCTTTTCTCCTGCAACAGAGGTCAAATGAAAATTCATAAACAAGAGACTTTTGATACTACTACTTCCAATATTCCAAATACTTGAATTAAGATGATTTATCACATGATCATTTAGTCTGATTCAGAGATTTTAAAGTATTGGTTTTTCCTTCTTTATATTGAATCTTTTTAAGGTGACATTGAAAGTGGGGTATTTCGTGTCCCCATTTCAATAATTTCTAATATAAGCACAACTGGGATGGAACAAAGAGGTTTAGAATAGCATTAAGCAAGCCTTTATAGTATAAAACACTTCCCATTAAAAGAAATAAATTACCAAATTACCTGTCCTGCCTGAAATGTCAGAAGCTTTTAAGAAATAGCAAATCTAGTTCTGTACCAGTGCTTCTGTCTGCTCCGTGGCTTTTACAATATCTTCTGACTTCTTACAGTGTTTAGGCTCACCTGGAAGATAAACAAATGTGACTGGGAACCTGAATGAGGAAGTCAACCAAGTCAAGTGAATCTGCACAGCCACAGACAGACAGAATCTAGCTCCTCAAAATATCTTAAGGTTAAAATGAGGTTTCAGTCACTGCTTTCTTTAATTGCTCTCTCACCAGTATAAGCATCAGCTTGAATTAAATAATCATTACGGTTTATCCACAAGGCAAAAGATAGAATGAAAGCAATAGATCACAGCATGAAACAAAACTATGAAGACTTTTACATGAGTGTTAATAAAGTGGGTTTGGTTAAGTCTTTTCTTCCAGCAATATTCACCCTCTGCAAAGGGCTGCTTAAACCCTCTTTACTGCAGGCTTTCAAATCAGAGTCTAAGCTTCTCCCAGATAATAAAAGATGCCAGTGTCAATTGACTCCATCAGATAGGAGCAATGACACAGAGTAATACAAGCAGCTTTCAAACTAAGTGATACAACATGAATCTCAAATAGGCAATCATAGAATTAAACAATTACTTCAGTTGTTTGGACTGAGTACAGCTGAGGAATTTATACACTGAGATGGTAGGCAGGGTACAATGTAGCAAACTCACAGTGTTATTTACTAACTACATATAGTAACTTCTCAGTTTTTTCCACCTGATTGAGGGATCCCACCAGTAAGAACACTGAACAGAAAATGTCAAAAAGGAAAAGGATAGAAGTCTCAAAAGTGGAAAAAGTGATGTGGGAGAAGCTTAAAAGTTATAAAAATAGAGAGGGGAATATTTTTGAAAGCCAGAAAACAAAGGCAGAAGTAGCTGAAAGGGAAAGCAGATGATGCGTGATCTGAAAGGAAAATTGAAAGATGATGGTGAGTTGAAGAAGAGGCTGACAGTTTAGAAAAGAGAATAGGAAGAGAAGAAAGAAAACTCAAGAGGACAAGCATGAAAAAAAGAAGAAAATTAGTACCTATGAATCTGCCATGGCTTCACTGTAAACAAGTAAGAATTGCTACTGATTTCACCCTTGTTTAACTACCTCAAATGGTGACAGAGTCTGCCCTGCCCCTCTGTAATGCAGCCACAAGCAGATGGGCCATATTCCCACAAGCAGCATCCTACACCACCCCTTATTGTACAGAAATTTAGTGTAGGTGGAATACAGACAACCAGTATTTCAAAGGCTTTTAAAGTCTCAAAATTGGAATAAAATTAATTAGAACAAGAATGTCTACAGATTTTTCAGCCTGTGGCTCTTTATGGAGGGATTTAGTAAAACCTTTATAGCATTATTATCCATTAAAAAATAAAAATAAAAATTTAAAAATAAAAAAAAAAAAAAAGAAGGTGGGAAGAAGTATGGAAGTGAAAGCTATTTATCTAAATATTTAAATTTTACACTAGACACTTGAATTTGTGGAAGCCTTAAAACTCAGCACAGAGTATGCTGAATTGAAAGGCACCCACAGAGATCATAACATCCAGCTCCTGGCCTTGCTGAGCACCATCCCCAAGAATCACACACTGTACCTGAAAGCCTTATCCAAATGCTCCTTGAACTCTGTCAGGCTTAGTGCTGCCATCACTTCCCTGGGCAGCCTGTTCTGGTGCCCAACCACCCTCTGGGTGAAGAACCTTTTTTCTAATATCCAACCTAAACCTCCCCAACACAATTTCAGGCTGCTCCCTTGAGTCCTGTCACTGTCACCACAGCAAAGAGATCAGTGCCTGCCCCTCCTCTTCCCCTCATGATAAAGTTGTAACTGCATTGAGTTCTCCCCCTTGCATTTTGATATTAAGGATTAATGTGGCTATCATTACAAGTGAGAAGTTAAGTTTGCCAATTAGCATTTATAAATCATTGAAATGTGGAGTTATTTAATTAAACATAAGCAGTTTTTAAAATTAATGTTCTAATTAATAAATCACTCACGAGAAAAGGAAAATCACCACTTAAAAAAATCACCTCATAATAGTTTCATTTAATCTTGTACCATTCAATTAAAGGAAAGTGAGATGATGGAAAGAAAAAAAGGTATTGTGGAGAAAAACAACATTCAGTCTCAACTGCAGTGGTTGTAACAGTGACCCTCTAGACTTCCCTCTGCACCAACCCAGACCCAGAGCAGAGCTACTCCTATCACTAAAATGTGATTGTCTCCAAGAAGAGCACCTAGAAAGAGATGTGATACAAGGAGCAGAAAACAGCCCCTTTTGATTTTTTTTAAATGGGAACCCCCTCATCATAGCACATCCACATATTCATTGACAGTTCCCAAGAATGCACACACATCATCTTCCTGTGTTCCCCTGTGTTAGAACTGAATCACAGAAAACTTAACTGGATTTTCTGCTTTTTATAAAACACAGAACAATGACAGCTAACATACGAAATTTCAAGCTGAATAACCATGTTGCTCTTCTTTTTCCTTTCTATCTCACTCTCCAAGCTCCAGCAGCCATAAGTGCTCACTTCTCCACCTCAGCAGCCAACAAGCACTCTGGACAGCCCCTTAGCCTTCCACACCCTTATCCTCAGGACACAATCTACAGAAGCAGAGAAGTCTTCTTCTTGGAAGAAGCATGGAGAGTTCTAATAGTATCCTGATAGATGTATGGCATCTCTTAGAATACTCAAATAAGTCTAATTTGTGAAACAGGGAAAAAATGTAAGGTCATGTGTTTGCTACCATCTGCTTGCTTGAAGCAGCATTCCATTAAAAATGTCTGACCTTGGTTATAAGAGTCCTGTCTGGATCCACTGGACATCAACAGAGGTGCAAAAACACTATTAAAATCCTAACGGCTTCTTATCCTTTTCATAAATTCTGCAGTTTGAAGTTTCAAAGTACAATGCATTCTCTAAAAAATTCCCTGCCTTAGAAAACAAATGAGATTAGCATTTTTTAAGATAAGAAATATCTATTCTCATTGAAAAGGTGGAATGTAAAGATTGACAAGGCAACAGAGTGAACTAACTGCATGCTGAGTTGTATCTCATCTCTCAAACATCATTTTTGTTGGTCAGCCATCTAAAGACCCACAAGTACAGCTACAGCACAACTGTCTTCTGCCAAGTCTGAAAGATAAAAGATGCAGCTTTTCCTAGCACATTCCTCATCCAGGGGATGGGGAACTTCTCTAAGGCACTTAAATTTTATGTTGAACTTTCATACAAACCTGGCGTAAAAAATACATGTAAAAAGATAAAATGTCAGTTATTAGACAACTTCAAATGCTGTGAAAATAATTTTAGTGTAAATATTTTGATTTAGGGCCCTAAATTACCCATCTGTTATTTCTGATGGAAAAAACCTGTCAACAATAAAAGCATGGAGCCGTGGAATGTGGAAATCTAGAGTAAGTGGGAGTTCTCCATAAAAAGGTTTTTTGAGAAATATGCCAAGTCATATACTCTTGTCTAAGCTAAGCATTATAAGCACTTCAATGTGGCTGCTCAGACAATGCCATACTTCTGGCACAATATTGCAAGGCTTACTGTCATTAAAGCATTAATGAGTTTCGCATTTTAAGTAAAAGTGAGGAAAAGAAGTGTCATTATATCCTTGATTATTCCTATTACCTTAATGCTTCAAAGCTTCTTCTAACCATAAGCAAACTCAGAAAATAAAATGAAGATGCACAGTGTCTTCCTCTCCCTTTGATAGCATCTATTCCTCATTGCTTGGGCATGTTGCCCTTGATACTGTGTTGCAATTCCCAGACAGTAGACATCATCATCTTGGGATAAAATACTTATTCTAAAACACTGACATTGTAGCAATTTTCTGGCTGCTCCACTTGTCTAGTAGCTACAGTCAAGAGACTGATCTTGATTAAGAGAATGACACAGTGCCATGACTACTACAGATGGCAAATTCCATCTACTTAAGCTTAACTCTTAGATTCACACTATGCTTGGTACAAAGGATGTGGTTTACAAAATAACAATCATGTTAGGTGCCCAAACTAAGGGGAACAAATATCAATAGCGTAATTACTTATCCAAAAAGAAAATGTTAGATAGTTCTGTTTTGAAAGTTTACATTATTCTCCAGTAACAAATGGCTATTTATTTTTAAATATATATCTTTAAATAATTCTAAAACCATTCTTCAAGTTCAAATAAAATATATTCTCTAAAGAATTTTCTGGTAGATCCCAAATAGCTGATATCAAGAAGTCGACATTTGTTATGCTTCTATTTGAGATTTTAGGATACTACCACTTCTACACCGGCCTGAAGAAACTGTTCTACGCCAGTGGTTTGTACAGCACCTTATTTCAGTATTTTACATTGCTGTTGATTTGACAGGGAGATACCAGACACTGCTGCAGCTTCACCCTGGACAGCTCCATTAGAGTGGCTGGTGCTCTGTGATGAAGCATTACCATTCAGTGGGTCTGTGTTCTGTGTCTCTTGCTGGGCATCGCTGAGATCTCTCTGGTTCGGATCAGGGTTAGTGCACTTTTCTGAGCTGGATCCATCACTCAGAGTGTCGAAAGAGACTACTTGTAGCACGATGGATCTGGGAGGACAGGCTGTACCATCACTTCCCTGACTACTCTCATTTTGTGTCCTTGTTGCCTCTTCCTGTAACTGTGCATCTCTGGAATTTCTGCTTTGGTCTTTTTCCTGTTCACCAACATTTCTCACAAGTTCTTCTACAAAGAGGGAACAAAATAGGTGAATTAGATAAGAAGGATATGCCACAATTCTTTGATTACAGAGCAGTGACAGATAGAGCTGCACACAGGAACACTGTGAACATCAGTTTCTGCAGGAGGCCATGCCCACTGTGTTTAATATGGGTCAGATTCTGCTCCTGATTGCACAGCTGCACATGAACCATAGTGGTCCTCTTTCTGGTTTGATGTCTAATATGTACCTCCTTTTTGGCCATAATACAGAGCAAGGAGCATCATCAGACAACAGTAACCTGAAGGATAGGAGCAGGAGAACCTCTTGCTGCAGGCATGTCCCTCTGCAGTGGTATTTACCAACACAGGACTAGGAAGGGCAGAGCTCATCATTTCTGCAGGAAACAGAGGGCATGGAGGGGAACATCTTGCTGGGGATGGGGCAGGCAGCAGAATTGAGGGGAAGTCCTGAAGGAAATAGGCCTATCAACCTGGAAAAGTCCAAACCATCAGGTTTGAAACAAACTGGAACAAGCTATAGGTGGTTATGCATGTGCTGTCCAGTACTGCTGCCTTTTTAACTAATGGCACATCTAGAACAGGAAGGAACAGATATGGGGGAAACTGCACTTCGGGGAACAGCAGCAACAGGAAAAAAAAAAATGTTTGTGGGAGGCTCTACTCCTTGCTCTATTGCAGACTTGGAGAACAGTACAAATGGAATGGCCCAGAGTAAAAGGAGAAAGAACAGAACAGCACAGAGAAGTGGCTCCAGGAATAACTAGATGAAAAAGAAACAGAGAATGGAAAACTTGTGATGGTAGGTGAAGAGTCCAACAAAAAATAAATGTACCATCTTCATGGAGGGCCTATTTTCTTGCTATTATAATCTGTATTTCATAAATTTAGATTTTAGAATCTGTAAACTAGTATAGTTTAGATACCAAATACTGTGAATTTAAGAAGTTAAAGGATTGCAGTTTGAACAATATGGGTGTAAAATGGCTTTATGATATTGCCTAAAATTTCTAATTTGGATGTTAGAAATTATTAACCAAGCACTGAGATCCTTATTGAGCTCAGCTGGAAGCTCCCAGAAACTCTGACTGTGAGTGACCAGTGCTAATCCAGGCCACAAGTGATTGCACATGACAACTGAAATATAACCCAGACTCTAAGCATATCTTTATTGCTGTCAGCATTTGGCACCAACTCACTTTTCCAAATCCAGAGAAAAGTTCTGCCTGAAGTATAAGTTGGTTTATGAAATGGGATGGAAGGGAACACCTTCAAACCTGAATTGATGTGCAGAAGCATGGAATAGTTAATTTCCTTCTTCTGTAATTTATATTTTCTAGTATATTTTTTTGAAAATCAGGAACCCTAATATTTGAGCAATTTCTGAATAATTAAACCATTTTTCCTAAACTTTAGAGTCCTGCTTAGTTTGGGTTCCAAATCTGAAATTTGTATGGGTAGTCTTTTTCTACAGGCTTCAATGTAGCTCTTTCAAAGAAGAGGTTGGGCTAAAGCCATTGATAAATATGTATATGGAACTTGATGCATGTTCAATCTAGAGATATTATTTAAAGCATCTGTCACTCATGATATAACCTACCTACATAAAGCTTTTTTTCCTAAGAGATTTATGTCCATATTCACCTCCAAATGGCAGAACTGCAGCATTTTTCCTTAGCTTCATAAAGAAAGGAAATTCAGAGGAAAGATATTTCACATGCTGTTCAGATGCATCAATAAGTTAAAAAAAGCAAAGCTGAATTATGAGCACACATAAAACTGTAATATAAATGTAGATCAAGCTGGTGAGATTTTTAACCAAAAAGCTAGTAAGAAGAGAATAATTTTCTCAGTGAATGCTGTTTTAGGACTATTCTAGCCAAAATTCAGGTATGTCTTGATGTAACTGGATGGCTTTCCATTTTATTCTCATATTAGAAAGATCAGAATATTCATACATTCAAAATCCACTATTATTTTTTGTTCATAAAGCTGAATATCCAAAGGTAAAATTGTTTTCATTCACTCCCTAGCAAGCATTCACACTCAAGCTAACTTGAACTGGCTAATGGAGATTAAGAGTTTCATCATAACTCTGATGGCCTGTTCTTGACTTATGCCATGATTGTCTCCAATTTCTATGACTGCCCTTGAGATGATCTCAGATTTGTCTGTTTAAGGACACCAGAGCCAAACTCTAACTCAGATTACCTGATGGATGGAGCTTTGAAATGAAGTATCTCTGCACCAAGATACCCTTGATAATATACCAGATAAAAGCTATGCCTTTTGCATTTAAACTGATGTGAGACTACAGGACCACCACCAAGAGTGGCTGGTGGGAGTGACAGAGATTGAGAAACCTCAAGTACAAAATCCTCTATGATGATGTCACAAGTGTCATTAAGACCCCCCTCTCTTTTCTTAGTATTAAGTCTCTCACAGTCTGGATGTCTGACTCTGTGTTCTGACTTCCTTTGCTCCACTCAGCTTTAATCCACTTCCAGAAAGATGAAAATTCTTGGTTCTTATGATATGTCAGCCACTTGTGGAATATGCTAAACATGCTGGAAAAATAAAGATTTCTACTTTCTATAACAGCTAGTAATTGTACTCTATGTTACATAGGACCTCTATATTGCATGTAATACTTGGAATTCTCTGTCCTTTCTGCTGTCCTATATCACATTAAACCTAGTCTAAACCTAGCAGTCTAAATGAGGCTGAGACTGGGACAGTGACCAAATAACTAGAATTCAAGCAGGCTACTGCTTAACTAATCCTAGAGAAGTGGAACTGGCACAATGTCTGACCCCCACTGATCTGCAGGAAGAATTGCAATAAATACTATGTCAGTCTCTGCCTCCAGCCAGCCAAAAAAGGCCAGGACCCTCTGAGGGCAGTGGGCCAGGCTGCTGCTCCTCACCCTGCACTGGGCATCTGGGAAGAGCTCCCCTTCCCATGGGCACATTACCATGGCCAGCCAGAGATGGAAATGGAGTATGTTAAATGAACCAGGGAACCTGGCATTTGCAACAGTCCCAATAGTCTATAACAATAAATAGATTAATAAGATATACAAGATTAAAAAAAAAATCCATCTTGGCCCTCAGAAAATTTTTGGGGGTTTTGGGTGTGTCAGTTAGGCACTGAAGAGCTCAGGGATTGTCACAGCCATTCAGACAGAGGCAGGCAGGGCAGTTCTCCAGGGCAGTCAACTCAGGCTATGTGTTGTTGTTGCTACTGGTTTTGCTCTCTCTGCTTTAATTTGGCAAAAGTGCCAAGAGCCAGGCTTGTTTATGCATTTTTCAGCTGTTGGGTTTATTTTCTTTACAAGAATCCAAGTGTTATTCAGCAAAATTTATGTGAATTCCTCTATAAAATAAATGGCCTCTCCTAATTGGTCTGTTAGGGGTGACTCAAGTTTATCCCTCTCTTCTGCGTTTCTGTGCTGTCTCTGAAATCTGCCTTAAAGCACAGTCCTTTCTGAGAAAGAACAATGGCATTTGACACATAAACGTGACAGAAATGGTGTCACCCTTCCCTTGTGCTATGCTGGACTATTGGCAAAATAACTGTAATGCAATATTTTGTTTGGAAAACTGGTAGGACTCATAAGGCAATAGCCAAATCTCTGAATAGCTGAAAAATTCTGGTACTCAGTAATTTTGTGTTTGCAGAAAATGTGTTAAAAACCGAAGGCAACTTTTTTCCTCTCTTCTTTTAATCAGATTATATTCTTTTTTCATTAAGTCACGAGGGAGTGTTTTGCTTTGTTTTTCAGTTTACAGGTGAAAATTTAATTGATTTCTTTAAGATTTTTTTAAATTATTTTTATTGTTTGATGGAGTGCATGGGAGCACTGAATCCCTCTCAGTCCAATGAAAGACAACAATGTCCAGGAAATACTAAAACTGCCACAGACTCAACCTCTATCCCCCAGCTGTATGACCCTGTGGTGTCCCCAAATTACCAGAGAGGCCCTGGAGGTTCTGTATAATCAACTACAACTTTGCTTTCCACCAGCCCTGTTTGTTACTGCCTGTGTGTGCAGCAACACTTCCAGGACATGGTCCAAGTGGTGAGAAAGCTTTGCTACATTTTGGAAATTTCTCTTCTGTATATGTCCATCAACTTTCATTCCCTCACCTTTCTGTAGAGCATTCAACTGCAATGACCTGCACAGTACATGGCTTATAAATCACCTTCCTGTTTACAGCAACTGCATCACTTGTGCCTGTCTTGATTTAACAGGAATGGAGCACAACACACAAAAGCCATGTGCAAGCAGCACTTCTCAAACCAGCTAATGGCAGTGCCTGTAAACCCCAGTAAAACAAATATCTGCTCAATCACACTGCTACTTTCATTGGCTGTATTGAAAATAAGCTACAATTCTTTACTCTTAAAGAAAGACATGATGACATTAAAGTTTTAACAATTAGAAAACTACTGAATTTGAGAGGAAAGCTGTTAATATTCACTAAGAACTAAATTATTTGAGGACTCTGTAATGAAGAATGCTGCTGGATGTTCTGGGCTCTCTGTGTATACTATGACAAACTTTGATTTCTAGGTTGGTCTGCTTTTTTAATGTAAAACAGAATTCCAGAAAGCAGTGAAAAAAGACTGAAACTAGGACAACATGGGAAGGAAATGTACCTTTCTAGAAGACATGTTCTCACATCAGCCATTTTAAAGAGAAAATGAAAAGACCAAGTCAGAGCATCAAAATTTTGCAGAGAAGGAGAGTGCCTCTGGAAAGAGAGATCCTGGTGCCTCTGGAACTACCAAGTTTAAAGACATGTCCAAAAGTTCCCAAACAACTATGGTTCTCCTCAACCAACCTGCCATTTTTAAACCCAAGAAAATATTGTGGTAACCCACAGAGTTATTTAGATACTGATTCCTTCCACTTACAACTCCTCACACAAATTTCATCACAGTTATAGGAGTATATAAAAACACGGCAAACCATGCAATCCACTGGCTCTTAATGTTATAGCATTATTAGCTATTAATAATAACTTTTCTCTAAAGGATTTGGTTAAATATAATTTATGTGTTTATGGTTTCCCAGGGTTGCCACCTCCACCTTTTACTCCTCTTTTGCTGTTTAGCTGTAAGTACAGGGGCTTGAATGCTGTAACTTTTGGGACAAGGAATGGAAGGGACATGCTGCTGTGAGCCTGCTAGAGGGAAAAGGTGGTGTAAGTGATGTAGACTGTCATGTGCAGAGATGGGCCAGCTCTCTGATGTGTACTTCAAGGAGATAAAAAACAGGTTCCTTTATTAGGTCAGTTACCATCCCTTAGTCTGTGATTTACCAGGTATTGCCAGTACCAAACATTTCTTCCTACTCCTAGCTCAACCCACTCCTTGCACTTACTCAGACCATGCTGAAAGATTCTCCTTTTCCCACTTAACACATTTCTGAATTAGCTAAAAACTGCTTATGACCTAAGCATTTTAGCACCTCAATTAAAATCACTGTCACTGATACTAGATGGGACTCCTTTAGCCTCCTGAATTGATTATTTTCCAACAGATTAAAACCGTCCATTAGGGTAGATTTCATGTGCCAAGCTGTCAGTCAGTTTCTGTGACTGTCACACACATCCTCCCACGGCCCGCCCTTCCTAGCGGCTGCTAAGTCACATTAACATGCTATCAGATCATCACTCTCAGATTTTCACATTTCAGCAGCTGCTACTCTCTTCTTGTTAGTGAGTCTGCAGAGAAAATCTTTCAGACAAAATGGAACTGAACCCTGTGGTTATTGTGACTGGAAGTATGCAGAACTGAAAGTGCCCGAGGGGAGCCTGCAGGTACCGTGCACAGGTCTTTCAGAAGAGACATTTGTTATTCAAAATTGCTGCCCGTGGGGGGAAAAAAAAGCTGATCTCTTCTCCAAAGCTGCAATAGTTGTCATATTTTTACCATCAAAATTAAGCAGAGGCCAGTGTGAGACATTCATTCAGCCTCACTATTTTTCATCCCACCTTGATGAGGTCAGTCATCCCAGGTTACACTCTCGAGCCAAGCAGCACGTGCGCTGCCAAAAGTGTTGAGGCAACACTGTCACTGATGTCTTTCCATTCAGAAAATGCAAATTTGGGATAGGTCCTGTAACACTTAATTCTTTGGAAGAGTTAAATAAATATAAGATAAAAACTATAAGTTTGTACTACAACTGCTGTTGTATTATCCTGAAGATGGGCCCATTTGATTGGCAGCTGGACCTTTGGTGTGTTGTTCTGCATACCCTTCTGTTGTTTTATGACCTCAGGTGAGTGACCTGAGATGCCTGTGCCTCTTTCTGTTCACTATAAACAGAAAATAATGATTTTTTTTATCCCTGTAACTTTATTTACAATGATATTTACTGAAGAGATTAAAGCATGTAAATCAGAAAGCATGATTACTAGTCCGTATCCTTACATTTATAAAAGTATCTGAGCTTGCCAAGCACAGACCAACTTTATTAGTAAATCTTTGGAACATTTTTATAGAACGAACTAAGTATGAATAAAGGAATAAACATAGTAATTTTTAAAAATTAATAATCGCGTTACAATTATGTTCTAAAATGTGCACCATGAAGGGTCTTACATGATAGTTAAATCTTTCCCAACAAGCTTTGTGTTTCTTACAGCTTTTTCACTAGGTCAATAACTTTCAGACCTTAAAATCCACTTAGAACACATATTCTCTAATGAAAGAACCTCTCAGATACATCTGAGCACATTTACTCTCCATTTGCTACAATACAATAATTGCAAACAGCAGCAACCATCAACAATATGTGTTGAAAAAAGCACAGGATGGAATGGTATCTTTATCACTGTGTTGAGTTGAACAGGGACAGATTATCTGGTGGTTGGGGTTTGGAGTATTAATTAAACATCAAGGCTTTCAAATTAGAATCCCAGATGTTTGATCATTATGGTAATTCCCTGTTAACAGCATTCCCTGAAAGGCCTGAGAAAAACATTCCTCTAATTCTCCAGTGGTGAAAGGTTGAAGACCCTTAGGCTATAGAGCACTGAGCTCCTCTGCATCTATTACACAAGACATGGCCTTTTTAGCAAAGTGGAGCCATCCTATTTACTGAGCCTTCTGCTAAGGAGGCTTTCAAACAGCTGCCTAGGTAGATAAACACTTTCCTTACTAACACAGGCCTTCCAAAAACAAAGCATGCTGTTCCTTGCACAAGCTGCTTGCTCTGAATCAAGTCTCAACAGCGACTATCTTTTCAGGGAGAGGTAGTGCCAGCATCTCCAGGAAAGCTTCCCTGTCAACAACACTGTCAGTGAGAATTAGCCTTTTCCTCTGGACTGCCTGGCACAGGAGTCAGACCTTCTTCTTGCTAAGGGAGCCCATGCTCCAGCTGAACAGCCTCCCACCAGTGCTGTATGCATAACCTTATCCTGAAAAGCTGACAGGAGTTCAGGTCATCCTGAGGAAGTTATATGGAATGTTGCTAGTTTCCTTTCTGTATTCCTCGTGCATCTGTAGTACTACATTTTATACAGACAACTTCTCCCGAGGCTGTGAACTAAACTGGGAACAATATCCGGTGTTTGCAGAGCCCATTGACAAGAATGCAGATGGTTCCTTTACCAGCACAAGCTCTGTTTGTCATAGTCAGCTCAGAAGTGTGTTTGAAGATCTACACTGAGAGCCAGCCTGTTTACTACCACAACATGGTCCTCAGACATGTGACCTCCTCGGTGCACTCAGCAATTTGTGACTTGTCAAGAATTATCTTGCTAGGAACAATGATAGCACTTCTTTCACCTGGCAGTGATTTATCTCTGACATCTCTCAATACATGCTCCTACTAACATATGAATAAAACACAACTTCACACAGCCTAAAGATATTTCTTCAAGCATGGAGTCAGAGAAGGTAGCATGAGATCTAGACAGGATGGGACTAATCATCTGAAGTACAAGCTTAGTCATACTTGGTTAATCTGAAAAGAATTTCAAGTGGAAGGGGGATGTATTGGAATATTTTTTATTCTTTACTAGATGTCCATTTTGCACAGCCTGATTAAGGATTTTCAGCCTCTGTAGGGTACAGCTTCAGAGCAGATATACTGGACCAGTTGAAGAAGACTCCCTTTTTCATTAAGAGACTAGGATTACCTGCTACCTCAGAAAGTGCTCTATAGAAGGCTATTGTTACTCAACAAAAAACTCTTTTGCAGCAGTCCTTAGGGCCCAAGTATGGACCATGGATGCAGAAATTCCATTCCAAATGAATGGAAAATATAACTTCCAAAAAACCTGTATAATCCACCTTACTATCTGTTTACTAACAAAATATAAATGTGTATTCAAACGTATCTGCATTATTCACAAGGTTTCCTCTACAGGCTAATCAGGCACCCTGAAGGTCCCTATGCCATGCTCCAGTCAGCTGCAGATGTTGCTGCAAGTGGCCTCTTTGTGGCAGCAGATTTCTATAAACCTTTTCCTCACAGAGTGGTTCAAAAAACAGATTCAGCCACAATCACACAGAGACAATATTGTTCATCAGGCTCTGGCCCCAACACTAGCTATTTTCGCTTACCCATTAGCTTCCCTAATGTATGGTTTACTGCAATTCCATAATTCTGTTTAGGAAGTACTTAGACATGCTTCATTACTCAAGTTGATGGAAGAAAAGGAGGTTAGGACAACCACAATCTCAACAAAATCCACGGAGCATTGAACATTAACATCTTTCTTTGTCAGGGTACAAAGCATGCCCAGAATTTCCTGGATTTTGCTGGGCCTCATATTAATATTGACTGCAATATTTCCCCAAAAAATTTTTAAATCTCTTGCTGCAAGTAGCTTTGTGTTTTTAATGCCTGTCAACAGTCCAGTAAAACTGGGCTAAATATATCAGTAATTTATAGGGTACAGCAAAGCACTGGGAGTGAAGGGGAAACAGTGCCCTTTTATAGCACTGTACACCTCCAGAACAACATATTGAAAAGTTGATGCACCAGAATCAAACTGCTTAGTTCTATGTAACTGGAAATAGCAAACTTCCAGACAAGTTCTCCATTAAGCCACATATGGTGACCTTCCATGTCATCAGCTCAGGGCTGCTTGATTTCTGCAGGCTGTAGCTAAGTGGCCTTGGTCACTCTGATGTCTTCTATTATTGCTGACAACTGCAAATTAGCAGGTTTTTTCCTTTTGACCAACCATTATTAGTTGGGCAACACCAAAGGAAACAATTGGTTAAATAAAGCTTCTCATGAAGAAGAGACAATATTAAAGGAATCCTCTCCTCAGATGCCCCTTCCACCTGACTCTTTCAAACCTTTGTCACAAAAGATGTACGGAAGCTTGTTCTTAATATCCTCCTAATGAGAATATTCATTTGCAATTTAGCACTAAATTAGATTGTATCACTGTTCAGCACTGTTTTTCTGTCTTGTCTGACACCTCTTTGGGAAAAAAAAGATGTTGATTTGGATGATGGGATGAAAAACAAAGCTGGCACTGGGTTCCAGGATCTCATTCCCAGCTGTCAGTGTCAGGTCATGTACAGCAAGACCTGTCTCAGTAGTGAAATGCTAGGCTGAAATATTCCAGGTACTAGGAAATAACACAGACTGTGGACAAAATATTCCCAAATGGCATTCACTTGACCTGGATTGAAGCTATAAACTATTTTCAACAATTATCACTCAAGTGATTGAAAAACATAATTTGAAAAAAATGGAAACAAAAGTTTTTTGTTTTGAAAAACAAACTCAGGTAACCAGTTTCAGATAATTTCCAAGTGTGGCTTATGAAACGAGATACTCAATGCAGGTTTGGCTTTATTAACTATCTACTGGCAAATGAAGAGTCACTTTTGGCTTGCTTGGGCCTAATGCATGCAGTGATTGCCCAGATCTTTAGATCCACTGGGTCATTTAAATAATTGCCTACAGCATAGTCCCAAGAAGCCTGCAATATTGAATTTTGTTCCATACAGTGGGGAACAAATAGCATTTCTAATAGCAAAGTACAACTTTTACGTTTCTGAAGAAATGTGGCAGCACACACCACTTTGAATTGTTGATTTTGGCATTTAAAGCAGATGTCAGTATCTGTAAAAATGCACATTTCTAAACCAGACCTCTAAAGATTCATTGCATAGTCTATATGATTTACTCTCATCCCCTAACCACCTACACCTCTTTAGACCTCCCGGGAGAGCAAAAGAGGAGGACCTAAAACAAATATTAAGACAAAATATATGAGTACAAGACAACTATGTATTTTTACAAGTTGATAAAAATTAAAAAGTGAAAGCAGGTGAGTTCTTAGGGAATAACCTATAAACATATTCCACCTTAACATATCATACCTTCTGCTGCTAATTCTTTCCATCTTTCTTTGTTTGCTTGAATGATCTTCATCAAGTTGTCCTTGAAGGCCCTCAGGTNCCAAATTATAAACACAGGCAATTCTAATAATATATAAACAGTTCATGTCAATCAAGTTGCTTAGGAACTAACCTGAAAAAATGGTTTTTTACCAGAGTGTGCCTAGGATACAAGATGTCTTGCTGACCATTTTCCAGGTGAAAAAATGTGACAGCTGAAAATGCATTACTTGTAATGCAATTCTTAGAAGAATGTTTACACAGACATTTTGGAGCAGCTTCTTAGCTGTGTTTTTAAATGGTGAATTGTATCTTTGGGTGTCACAGACATCTCAAAGACATTTGATCGTTACTTTTTGACCCATTTAAAAAAAAAAAAGGAAGACATGATGCATATGATAGGTAAGTTTTGCTTGAACTGAAAATTCTCTTCAAGTTACAAACCTTCAAGTGTAGTCAAAGCAAGATTTAAGTGGCTTTAAAATCTGCTAAATTGAGACTGCAGCTACTTTACTGCTACAGGTAAGTAGAAGTGGAATTACCCATACAGGTATATGGTGGGAAAGGTGGGGGAAAAAAGAATGAATGCTCTTTTTTCCTTAGAATTAAAAAATAAGACCTATTTCCAACCTTGTGCAGGTACTCATGTCTTAATAGGTTTTGTTTACTCCCCTTTGCTGCATGGTTTATCTCACTGGAACCACAGAGAGATGTCAATATGCATACAAATGGGTTTCCATTAATAAGAAAATAATTGCAGTGAACATACCAAGAACTTCACAGGAAGAGTTAACTATAATTGCCATGTGCTCCAGAGATGTTGAATGGGATACAGTGGAAAGAACAGGCAATAATTCTGTTTTCCAGCCACCATCTCATGGTGTCCACACAGTAATGTGTGTGCAATTCTCTGGCTCAGACTTTTCTGCTGTAGACTCTCCACTCCTCTCGTAAGTGTAGCACTTGATTCCACACAAAGGAAAAAATCCCTTTATCTTCTGTCTCACATGAGGAAGTTTTGCTGGGTCATAAGGCTTTTTTCATTTACCATTCAGTCATGAATATCAACCAAAAATGAAGCCTGAAGCTGCTAATCAGTTGCAGCTGCTAATGACTCATTTGTGAAGTATGTCAACAAATTTGTTATTAGTAATACCTTAGTATACCACTAAGTTTAGCACCCCAAAATACTAAGATCATAAATACCTACTTCTTCAGTAAATTCTACTTGCTTCTAGTAAGCAAAATATAGGAAAGAACTGGGTTCACCCTTTTGTTACTGAAATCTAACTAATGCCCAGCAAATGAAAAATTGCCTTACAGAGTTATCACTGAAAGCTCAAATTAAAGTTTTAAAATGAAATAAAAATATGATAACAGAGGCAGTATTTGTAAAGGCAGTATCTGATTATTCAACAACGCTGTCAGCAAGGAGCCACTCAGGTTACACTGTCATAGCTACTTTGCCTTATAGATACAGAAATTTCAATAGCCTATTCAAAATATTATATTTAAAAATTGTAGAGATAAATGTCATGTTTTGTGTGTATTTATTCTGAACATTATTGGGGTTTTGCTTCTTTATATGTACAATTGTTCAGTCAATGGGGCAAAATAGCCTAT
>WEIU01017859.1:0-24251 GCA_013389925.1 Aegithalos caudatus
GACCTCCCAGCTCCTGCTGGCCAGGGAGCAGCCAGCTTCTCCAGACCAGTAGGAAGAGGAAGACAGACACATCAGGTGTGCCCCCAAATTTGTCCTGGTAGGCAACTGGGGGGAAAAAACCCCCTTCAATTTAGAAAATAAAGAAAAGGTTTTAGTTACAACCTGTTGTTAATCTGTGGAGCTCACTGCTGAAGTTATTTCTGAAGATTTTGAAGTATTAGATGTCATTGTTTATGGTTGATTTCCACAATAAATCAAGGCCAGGTTGGACAGGGCTTGGAGCAACCTGGGCTAGTGGAAGGTGTCCCAGCCATGGCAGGGGGGTGGAACAAAATGGTCTTTAAGGTTCCTTCCAACCCAAACTTTCTGTGATTCTATGAAATACATTCCCTCCTGGAGGTTTTTTTCAGCTTTGTCAGAGTACTCATACTGAGGAAATAAAAATCTACATTGAGGTAAAACAAAGATGCTGACTTTAAAATCATGGGAGATGCCTTAATTTGGTGAAATTCCCCTCCTCACTCTGGGTGCTCAGGCACAAAAACTCACACACTTGTCCCTGCAAGACCTTGCTGGGACAAATCAGCTCTAGGACTAACTCTGAACTGTGTCATAGGAAATCAGGGTCTGTAGGTTTCCAAGGAGTTTGAGGGACAGTGTCACACGTGAGGGATGGGACATCAGAGATAAGGACAGCTGCTTTCCCTCTTTAGGCCACGGCATGCTGGATATAAGTTCCACCTCTCCTACTGTGACACTGAGTCACCTGAAACAGGAGATGAGGGGTGTGTGAAGGGGACAACCCTCAGTGGTGTTAGAAGGGTGGGAGGGGGGATCTGGGAAGGCTTTCACAGGCTTGAAAGGCATGGCATGAATATAGAAATATATAAAGTTATACAGGTATTAGAGAGCATCCAAAGGAGGGCCATAAACACCTTGGAGGGTCTAGAAGGGCTGTATGAGGAGTGGCTGAGGGTACTTGGCTTATCCAGCCTGGAGAAAAGGAGATTGAGGTAAAATCTCATTGTGGTTTTCAGCTTCCTCACAAGGAGAAGCAGCAGGGCAGGCACTGAGCTCTGCTCTCTGTGACAGGACTTGAGGGAACGGTGTGAAGCCGTGTCAGGGAAATTCAGCTGGATATCAGGAAAATCAGGAGAAGGTTCTTCACCCAGAGGGTGGTTGGGCACTGGAATAGGCTCCACAGGGAAGTGCCCACAGCCCCAAGCCTGACAAAACTCAAGGAGCATTTGGAAAAGATTGATCAGACATCCTAGGAACACCCATCCCATTGCCCTCAATCCTTGGGATTTGCTGCCCTGCAAAGTTCTGACTCCTCAGTGCTCATATCCAGCAGCTCCAGGCTGAGCTATGTGCCCCTCTCAGGAGTTCAACCTGAGAGCAGGCAAAATTTAGCTGTGCTGGCTCACATTACAAACCCTGAACCAAACCCACCAGCCTGGGAAAGCCCAGGGGCACCTGCCAGCTGTGCCAGGGCCAGCTGGTGACAGGAGCATGGCCCTGTGTCAGCTCTGGGTGGCACTTTGCCAAGTTACAGTGCTTGTGATCCCACCCTGCAGAACACAGACAGTTTTCTGGCTCAGCTTCCCTTGGCTCCTCACTCATTTTGGGACAGTGGCCCACACAGCTGCCACTCACAGAGCAGAGTGAGCAGCTGGATGTTACAACACTTGGGAAGCTGGAGAAGGAAACACCTTAGCAGGATCTTGATGCAAGATGTTGGCACAGCCAGGGCAGAGGGGTTGGGAGCCTGAGGCTCAGCCCCAGGAACAACACATGGAATGGTTTGGGTTGGAAGGGACCTTAAAGGTCACCTAATTCCAAACCCTGAAGGCAGTGGATTCATCACCCACTGTGTCCTCACCTCCCTTGGGTGGCAAAGCCAGCCTGCTGCTACCCCTGTCCAAAGGCACCTCAGCCCACAGGTCAAACCCCACACAAATACTTGGAGATGCTGGCACAGACCTGGCTGTGGCCAGCAAACAAGGACCAGGAGGTTGTGCAGGCTCTTGTACTTCAGCCAAGGCTGGAAGACACTCAAGAGACCTGAAAAAGTCTCAAGACAGAGAAGAGGGAGGAGAAGAAAGGAGAAAGAGAGAGGAGAGGGGGAAAAGGAGGAGGGGGGGGAGAAACAAACAAACAAACAAACAAAAAAATAAACAGCAAAACAAAAAAAAAAAACCCACACCAGCTAATAGATAAACCTAAAACCCACAATCTTCCTGAGCAACTCTGCCTGCTCCAGGCTGAACTTAAATAGAGCTCCAGGTCCCATGGGTGCTGTGGAGGCTGCAGGTGAAGCTGGTCCTGGCCATTGAGGCTTATTCATGCCCTCAGAGCCCTGACACCAAGGATGTGTCTGAAGGCACAGACACCTGCAGGTGGGTAAATTGTGGAGCTCTTTCCTGGTGGTTTACAGCTGGGATTACAACTGGGATTAGAGTTGGAATTACAGTTGGAATTACAGCTGGGATTACATTTTTCCACCCAGCCACATGAGCAGAACACCTCAGCAAAGGTGACTGAGCCATAAATGTGACACAAGCTCCAAAAAGCCCATCAGGAGCCCTCAGAAAATCTCAAATACCCTGTTTTCACATATTGCAAACATTCTCCTTCACCTCTCTTGCCAAAATCAGATATTTCAGGGGTGATTCCCTTCAGCATCACCCCCTTCCAACTCCAGGGCTTGCACAGTGCTCAGTGATGGGTTCAGGACCCTCAAGCAAGTGGTGCCACCTCAGCCCAGAAGAGCACCCCACACCCCTGTGTCATCTCCCTGGAAATCATCTAATCAGTGGGGAATGTGACTGGAAGTTAAGGAACTTAGAAATCCTGGCATTTTACCTTCTGAAGTGCCTGTTTTTACTGCTGGCCAGCAGGGAAATTCTGCAGCTGTGACGCCACTGATGGCTTTGGGGATATTATCTCTTGTGAACATTAATACCCACGGGCACACAAAGGCATGTGGCTGGAAGGGAAAGAGTCCCACCCAAGGAAGGAAGGAAGGCTGTCTCCTTTTTATGCATGTACACTACAAATGGATTCTAAATTCAGCTTTAAGAAAGGTTGGTTCCCATGCAAGCATCCCTGTGAAGCTTCAGTGTCCACAGGAAGGATCATGGGCTGTGACATTACTGCCAGGGGCTGCTCAGACTTTCAGAAGAGCTTGGTTTGTGTGAGAGAGGAGACTTTACAGTGAGCAAAACCCTCTTTGTGGCTCACAAAGCCAGTGTTGTGACAGTAGGAGCTGTCCCAGGAGTGTTCATGGCACTGAAATGAGTTGTGACTTCACATTCCAGGGACATCAGCACTGGGAAGGGGCAGAGCCAAGTCCCAGCTCCCCATCCCCCTAATCCAAGCCCTCTTTTGAGCTCTAAGGTGGACTCCCCATCCCTGGAGGTGTCCAAGGTCAGGTTGGATGGAGTTTGGAGCAATCTAACCTAGTGGAAGCTGTTCTTGCCCATGGCAGGGGTTGGAATTGGATGGTCTTTTAAGTGCCTTCCAATCCAAACCCAATCCAAATCCCAGGATTGTATGAAACAAATATCTCAGGGACCTTGTGTGGCTTTGAAAACCAGAGAGAGACCTTGTAAGGAAAAAAGCAGAGTGTGAGCTCAGGCCCAGGTGACCCTGGCCAGGATAACTCCTGTCCTCCTCTGATCAGAGAAGGTAGCTCTAGACCCAGCATGACACCAGCAACAGGCTGCTCCTCTTGTGTGGATCCACACTTTATCTCTTCACCCTTCTCCATGTGGAGTCATCCCAAGATGTGCAGACCTGGCCTGAATCCCAGGGGTGTCTGTGCAATCCATGGTGCCTCTGGTTTCCATACCCAGTGGATGGGATGCAGGGGGAAGGAGTCACCAGGTCCCTTTTGGGGAAATTTGAGTTCCTCTTCAATGGCCCTGGCAGCACAGACATGGAATTAACCTCTGGATCAGGATGTTCTGGAGATGGTGCTCTCAGAGCTCTTCAAGGCAACTCCTGGTGGGATGGGGGACATTTCTGTCCTCCAGACCAGCACATCACCACTTTATTTGGAAGAAAAACAAATCAAATGAGGCAATAATGAGTACCTCATGGTATGAGCTGCTGCAGGTCCTGCTGACAGCTGCAGCCTGGCCAGCAGCAATGTCCTGGCTTTCCAGCAGGGCCTCCACAGCAGACAGGCTCTGGATTTGACCTCCTGCTGCAGGAGACTCCACAGACTCCCCTGCTTGCCTGGCCTGAGTTGCAAACCCAGGGTGAAAGCCAGATTAAGGTCACCACCCCATTGAGACCTGCTGAACTATCCCAAACTTTGCACTTCCTTACAGTCACAGGATTCCTCCCACCTGCCTCCCCTTTTTCACAGGTATCATTCCCAACTGGGGTGGTTCTCCCTCCTCTCTGGTTGCAGCCAGTGGTGGTGTGGACATTAGCAAATCTTTTCTTACTTAGGGAACACTGCAAGATGCTTCCCCAGGAAATGGATAAGGAATTTGGCCCTCAGGAGATAGCTCCTGTGCCCAGGAGCACCTCTCCTGTTTTCAGGAGGACACATTGATGATGGTAAAGTCAGATTTTACCTGAAGTAACTCAGGAGATTCTTCTAGCTGGTGTTCTCCCAGGAGATTTTCACCTCTGGGAAAGATGGAAGACCCACCAGGACACAAACTCCTGCTGGCAATGTAGGAGTGGGATGATGAGCTGGATCACAACCTCTGCAGACACCCTGGTCACTCCAGAGACCTCCTGCTCACCCCAGCCTGAATCTCTAAAAATTTGGCTGCTGCTTCTCCCCCACAGCTCCTGAACCCAGCTCAAGTGTCTTGGCTGGCTGGGAGCCCATGGATGGCTGCTGGGTCCTGGAGGGATTTTTAGTGCCAGTGGCTCCAGCTGGTCTGACAGGGCTGGGGGGAGCTGGTAGGGCAGGGAGTAGGAAAATAGCAGAGGGAAAAGACGTGGCTGTGGCTCTGTTTTGTAATCCAAGGGCTCTCTGGTTTTATTCTAGCTTGGGAAAACCCTGAGGGATGTTTCTGTGAGGAAAATAAAGAGGGAGAGCACTGAGCTGTCAGGGTCAGCCGGCTGCTCGTGTTTCAAGAGCGGGCAGGGCTGAGCCCTGGGCAGGATCCTGCAGAGCAGCAGCACAGCCCACGCTGTTTCCATCGTGCTGGGGTGAAGGGAGGCCAGGACAGCCCCTCAGCCTGGCCCCAGCCTCTGCCCCACAGCAGGGATGAGCTTGGATACTGGGAGAGCCCCAGAGGAGGGCACAGAGCTCCACTCCACAGCTCCATCAGCAATGGGGAAGGTGGCACAGCAGGGGCTTGAGCAAGACCCCCAGCACAGGCAGGCTGAGAACTGAACCAGTTTATCCCTGTGGCTCCCCTTGTGAAGGTGTTGCTGCCCAGGAAGGAAAAAGTCAATCCCAGTGCCACAATATCCCTACCCAGCAAGATGCCATCCTGCTTGTCCCAACAGGGTGAGGCCTGGAGCAGGTCTGAGGGCACTGAATCCTTTGAAATCCAACATCTGCACAGAAACTGAGGGACCCCAGAGCCCACCCAAGGTCCCACCCTCCTCATTCCTCATCCAGGTGAGATCCTGGCTGGCATTAACTCCTTCCCCACCGTGCCATGATTGCCATGAACATAAAATCCTACAGGGCTTAAACCCAACCAGCCTCCCCACTCAGTCTCATGTCAAGGGTTGGGAGGCTTCTTCCTGGCCCAAAGAGAGTTTTGGGGCCACCCAGGAGCTTTCATTCCACTTGGTTTTGTCCCTTTCCTGCCCAAGGACATAATTTTGAAGGTATGGGCACATACCCACTCCTCTGTGAACCTTACAGAGCTCTGCCCACTGCCTCCAGGCTTCAGGCAGTCAGGAATATTTGGCAGACTGGTATTCCTTTCCCCTCCAAATTACACAATTTATAGATATAGATCTCAGTTCATTGCCTTTCCCAGCTCAGGGAGTTGGAGATAGGCTGATGTTCTGCACAGACCCCATGTTGCATCCTCCTGAAATGCAACATTTTAGGTGGGAGGAGTATTTTTGGTTTTGCTTTGCTTTATTTCATTATTTCAATGATTATTGTTGCATTCTTAATTGTCATCACACCAAAAGTTCAGGGTGGTTTACATCCCATCTGCCTGGGGGGAAAGGTTCAAAGCTCAGCCTTTCCTTCAGGACACACAGACTGTTTCTTTTGCAGATCAGGGGTATTTGCAGGGCCCTTTGCTCCCACCATCCCCACATAAATCCATGTCAATGGGAGTGTAGCTTTGCTCTGTCCCACCAGCACCCACCTTGTCTCCTCACATGGCAGAGCTGCTCTCCACACACAGCCCAAACCCACCCTCTCAGAAATCATCTTCTAACCCAACTTTTTTTTTTTTCTCCCTTGTGCCAAGCTCCAGGTGTCTTTTCTCCCACCTCTCAGGCTCAAACAGGGATGGGGAGGAAGGCACAGTGCTAAAGAGATGAAGCAGGAGACCTCTGGGATGTCCCACCTGCAGCTGGGAAGGAGAAGTAAGGAGGGAGCTGAAATCAGATACTGGATCTTTCCAAAATGGCCCAACACTGCCAGGAGGGTTTTTTCCACTGTACAGCTACTATAGGCTTGATGACAGGAAAGCTAATTATATCAACATCCTGTTTATCCAGAAACATGGAACAGGAGCCCAGAAACACTTGGGCTGTGAGGGCACACAGCTTTCATGACAGAAAAATCTCATCCATGCATCTGGGTCATTTTCTTCTGCTACCTGCTCCCAACTGCCCAAAAATTTGTTGGTTTTCCCAAATAATGAGCCTGGAAAGCAAATCATATAATGTCACCAGCTGGGAAACTGCTCACCTTGTTCCTGCTGGAGCATAGGGGGTTTATTGGAATCCCTGCAGGTTCCTGCAGAAAGCTCCAGCCCTCCCTGAAAGGGAGCTTTCCCCAGGAATGCCCTGACCAAGCAGGACTTGCAACACCCAGCAAAAGCCACCCATCAAGTCAGGGCACTTTGCCTCAATTTCTTTCTCTGTGAGAGTTGTATTAAAAAAAACAAATCCTGGTGCCCTTTTTCTCACCCCCTCCTTGCCCCCCACACTTGACATTCCTGGCTGTGAGGCAGCTGGGTGTGCTGCAGGGTCCTCTCCAGGTGTGGTTTCATTTTGGGTTCTGCTGTTCCACCAAATTCCCTCACATCAGCCACAGCTTCTGTGCTTACCTGTGCTGTCCTATTCCAGGGTTGTTTGGTCTGGAGAAGGGAAACCTCCAGGGAGATCTTCTAGCACCTTCTACCACCTAAAGAGGGTTTGTGAGAATGAGGGAGAGTGACTTTGTACCTGGACAGGTAAGGATGGGACAAGGGGAAGAGTTTTAGTCTAAAAAAGGAGAGATTTAAATCCAATATTAGGATGAAGATATTCCCTGTGAGGGTGGGCAGGCCCTGGCACAGGGTGCCCACAGAAGCTGTGGCTGCCCCTGGATCCCTGGAAGTGTCCAAGGCCAGGTTGGACAGGGCTTGGAGCAACCTGGGATAGTGGAAGGTGTCCCTGCCATGGCAGAGGGGTTGGAACAAGAGATCTTGGAGGTCTCTTTCAACCCAAACCATTCTCTGATTTTATGATTCTACTCTTTTCCAAATTTCCCATCATTTCACTTCTCCTCCTAAGCCTGAAGCACCATGGGACAGCCCAGGGATAGCAGGGCTGGAGGAAGGAGGATGATTTGCTCCTTTTGCCAAAGGAAGGCCCAGTCCTAATTAATGTCAGGCCAAATGCCATGGCCAGGGCTTGGGGAGCTCACTCTTGTTGCCAAATCCTCTTCCTTCCTTCAGGTCAGCTGCAAAACTGAAATGACCACGCTGTGCCCCAGACTCTATTGCACATTAGCAAGGAAGGCCAAGCTGTATTTATTCTCCTGCACCACAGAAATGTGCCTGAAAAACATCCTGACCCACCCTTCCCCCTTTCTCTTGAGTCTTCTTTCATCAAGATCATCAAAAGAGGAGGGAGAGGTCACTCCTGGGCTCTGTGACCCATTCCACCTCATGGACCACCAAGATAGGTGGAATCCAGAACAGGAATGGCAAATTCTGGCGGTGCCAGCAGGATCTGGGCTGGGATGACCCATCAGGGATACCTGCTAGATTCACAGAGAATCTCAGGTTATCTGAGAGGGCAGAGAGGGACAAAGGGACCTGCCACCCTTCCAGAGCAGCACCTGGAGGGCAAAGCTGAGGCAGGACTACAGCCTGGGTCCTATGTGAGCACCTTCATCTAATGGGGTCTGGCTCATTCTGCCTTTTACACTGAAAAAAAAAAGTGGATTTAAGTGGCCAGAAGAACACATGAATTTGGCAAGTCTCTCTAGCCAGATGAAAATAAAAGAAAAAATACACAACAGATGAAAAGAAGACATCTGCCACAGCTTATTCACACCAGCAGTATTAAATCAAAACAGGGTTAGGGCTAGAAACAAAAGCAAAATAACTCTTTTGGTTTGGGTCAAATTTCCTTTTTTTTTTTTTTTCCAGTCTGTGTTTTCAGTGGAGGGGGTTCTTCTGTTTATTTACTCTGTTACTCAGCCTCCAAACTCCCTTTGATTTTTCAGTGTAAGCTGAGGGCCAGATGGGGTTGTTTGCACAGCTGCCTGGAGCCCCTGGTGATGCAGGGTGTGGGGACAGACACTTGGGGACAACCCAGAGGTGCCACACGAGATGTCCTAGGGCAGGAGGGGTGGGCACAGAGTGTCCCAGCCCCTCCCTTGTCCTGCAGAGTCCTGCCCTGACACCCTGCAAGGACAGGAGAGTGGTGGAGTCAGATCATCAGGGAATTGGTTTGGGTTGGAAGGAACTTTAAAGCCCATCTTGTTTCAAGCTCCTGACATGGTCAAGGACAGCTTCCCACTATCCCAGGTTGCTCCAAGCCCCATCCAAGATGGCCTTGGACACTTCCAGGGATGGGGGCAACCACAGCTTCTCTGGGCAACCTGTGCCAAGGGCTCACCACACACCCACAGGGAAAAATTTCTTCTTAACTTCCTATCTATCCCTGCCCTCTGGAAATTCAAAGCCATTCCCTGTGTCCTGTCCCTCCATCCCTTGTCCCAGTTTCCTCTCCAGCTCTCCTGGAGCCCCTTTAGGCTCTGCAAGGGGCTCTGAGCTCTCCCTGGAGTTTTCCCCTCTCCAGGGGAACATTCCCAGCTCTCCCAGCCTGGCTCCAGCCCTTGGAGCAGCTCCGTGGCCTCCTCTGGACTCTCTCCAGCAGCTCCAGGTCCTTGTGCTGTTGGCCCCAGGGCTGGGACAGCTCTGCAGGTGGGGTCTCACCTGAGCAGGGCAGCAGAATCCCCCCCTTTCCTGCTGCCCACATTGTGGGATGAGCCCAGGGCATGGAAGGTTCTGGGCTGTGTGTGCACATGGCTGGGCCACGTCAAGTTTCTCATCCATCAACATCCCCTTTTGCAGGAGGAACAAGATGTAAAAAAGGAGACAAAATGAAGATTCCTGAGGCTCCAGTGAGGGTCACAGGCTCTGCATTAATCCTGGCACAGCATTCCAGTCCCATTTTACCATTGCAGGATGGATTAGGACACCAGGGCTTGGCTGAATTTAGTGGGGCAGAGGTGTTGGGCTGGAATATCCCACCTGCTGTTCCAGAGGAGCTTCAGCACCTTGAAGGTCCTCTGCTAAATCTACCAGCTCCACAGGGTGCCCCATGGCATCTCCCCAGGGCAATTTGAGCTCAGCTGGGCTGGTCTTTAGGGAGGGGGGACACGCTGGGTCCACAAAATGCACATAACACAAACTTCTCTGGGACTGATAAGGGATTTCAGGAGGAGATAAAGAGCTCCAGGGCAGCCTCCAACAGCTCTTTCTCCCTTTTCCCTGATGGAGCAGTGCAGGAAGGAGCAGCCTTGCAGTCACAGCAGGCTCATGACCAGATTCCTGTGGCTGCCAGACAAGGACAGGATCTTCTCAAGGACAGTCCCATCCTTGGCAGGCTCAGCTGGTTCAGTGAATTCAAGGATCTTCCCTGCTCCCAGCTTTCAGGGCCCCCTCAGATGCACACCAGAGATGAAAAGGCTGCAGAAAACAGCTGGAAGCTTCCCATCCAACTGGAGCAAAACAGTTGGGTTGGTTTTGTTTTTTTTTTCCTCCTAATCTAATTCTTGCAAAATGCTGAACTATTTTAGCTGAAAATTTCCAAAAACATTTCAGCCTGGAGGCAGCCAGCCAGCCTGGGGAAAAAAGAGTAGAGTCTGGCAGAGTTATCAGTAATTAAAGGCAAAGTGTTAGAAAAACAAGGAGTGTGTTAATGACAGACCCCAGCTCTCCCTTTAGACAGGCAGCACCACTGAAATGGAACTGCCCTGGGGCACAAGGAAGGAGGAATGGATGGATGGATGGATGGGTGGGTGGATGGATGGATGGATGGATGGATGGATGGATGGATGGATGGATGGATGGATGGATGGATGGAAGGAAATGGGAAAAGAAAAAAAGCAGAGGAGCCCATTTTCCACTGAGACAAAGGGCATGATAGCCTTCATATGCTCCAGATAACGTCCTACAAGCACAGCCTCAGTCAGAGAAGGTCCTCTCAGCCCTTCCTCTGGGGACATCAGTGTGCCATCAATTGTCATCTCACTGGGAGAAAAGACAGAGGAGCAAACTGTAGGAGAAGAGAATACAAGTGACCTTGCCCCTGATAAGTAACAGCTGTGTTAATTATCCAATTAATGACCCTGATGAGTCCCAGCTATAGCCAGTAAAGATAAATGTGATAAAAAGGAGTGGGTGAGGTGGTAAGGGGAATGATGAAGAAGCAGGACCCTGAGGAGAGAGAATTCCTGCAGTGAGGTCAGTCTGGATGTGCAGTTGGAGCCTGTTGATGGAACATGCAGTCCCAGTCTAGCTGGGTAATGTCAGAGCCCAGGGCATCCCTTTGGTCACCCTGGAAAGTCAGGGACCTCAGTAGGGATGTCTGGGACCTGAGCAAGAGGGTTTGATACCTGTACAGGGGGATTTAATACCTGTACAGAGGGGTTTAATATCTGTATGGGGGGTCTGGGATGTGTACAGGGGGCTTGGAGACCCTGGCACAGAGCCCAGGGAGAGACTGGCTTTGACTTCAGTCCATGGGAAATGCTTCCAACACTGAGAGAGGAATTGCAAGTCCCAAAGGTGTGAAAGACAGTAGTGTAGTTTATCACAGGGTGGAAAATTTTGTAGGTTTGGGTTTTTAGAATGGAGGTGAATGGGAACAAAATGGAGGATTTGGGGCAGTGCCCTGGGTTCTTCTTCTCCTCCTCCTCCATCTTCTGCTGTGATGGTGGCACTTTTGGATTGGTTTAAAGTAGAAGTTGACTGTCTAACATAGGTGATAGGTATTGGAAAGCTGTTGTAAATAAAGTTATGTAGTACATAGTATAAAGAGTTAACACTGCCCCAAGGCCAGTGAGTCAGGGACAGCTTGAGCTGCAGCAAGGACCCAAGCAGGATAAAGAAAGAACATATTAGATAAAAAAGAATAAACAACCTCAAAAAACAGACCTGACAATTCCTCAACTCCTTCTTTGGTTGTGGGGCTTGGGAAAATGACTTTTTCTAATATCTTGGGAGTCATTTCAACAAGACAGACCCAAGAGGTAAAAGCCTGCAGTCAGAGGCTGTTGTTGGAACCTGCAGTCACAGCCTGGCTGGGTAAAAGCTGCAGTCACAGCCTGCACACCAATCCCTGCAGTCAGAGCTCAGCAGGGAATACCCAGCAGTCAGAGGCTGCCAGGGAAACCTCCAGCAGGAGCTGCTGCAGCCAGAGTCAGGGAATGGTTGGAGTCAGGATGGCTGAGCTGTGAAGAGGAAAAAACCAGGACCTTTTTCATGCTGTGATAAACAAGGAGTCTGTGCTTCAGCTCATTTCTACTCTCTGACAAGAGGACTGCTGCAACACAAACTAATCCACTTCAGAGTTTTCTGGTCTCTACAGGAGCCTTTGGTGTTTCTCCAGACCTTCAGCAGCTCCTGGGGCATCAGGATTCCCAGAGGTGATGCTCTCTCTGTGCTGTGACTAGAACCACAGGGAAACCACACGTGGCCTTAGACCATGGAAAATGTCATCCTCAGCAGAAAATGGGTCTGTTCCTGAAACAAGAGGGGTGTTTTGGGACATAGCAAGAGTACAGCACAAACAAATGAATGCCACAAACAAAGCTCTGCCTGAGTAGCTTGCTCCAAATTAACAAAGCAACCCACTTGACTCTGTGAAAAGCAGGATCATGACCTGTAAGACCACAAAAAAACCTCACCAGGATGCACATCCCAAATGCCATGGACTGACCTGGGGTTTCCAGCCACCAAACACATGTGAGAACATCACTGCAGAGCTCTGCTCTGGCTCAGGGCACTGGGAAATGCAGCTGGAGCTGTAATCCAAGGACAGGCAGCTGGAGGGAAGCAGATTTCCATCGAAACCACAGAATGTTGGAATTGCAGAGGCAGCAAAAGCTGTGAGCAACCTGAAACCCTGTTTTGGCCAAGAATATTTCCATCTCATTTGGGATCAGCAGCACGGACAGACCAGCACGTCCAGGCCTCTGGAACACTGACTCAGGAATTTTTGGCATGTTAAGCTATCTCTTCTGGGGGTTTTTTTGGTCTGTTTTCTTGCTTTTGAACCATCATTTCAGGCTCCTCTGTGCAGCTGAAGGGACCAGGAACTTTTGTTGCACGCAGATCCATTCCTGCAGTGTTTCTGTGGATGTTCACACAAGTCAGGGTGGTAAGAAAAAGCACCAGGGATCTCAGCTAACAGCCCACATCATCTGAATCCCTGGTATATCATTCTGAATTAGTTGCTATGGTCATTTCTTTATTAATTTATATGATTACTATGGCCCTTAAGCTCTCCTTTCACAGACCAGGATCATATTGTGCAAAATGCAATGCAACAAAAATGCAGTTTATTGTGCAAAGAAATGGATTTCCACTACATTTGGAAGCTGTATTTCAAGTTTGCACCAAACTTCAGGAATTGAGAGAGGCTTCAAACCTTCATATTGGACAGGGGAGTGTTACAGAAGTAGGGTCAGGATCCAAAAGGATATTTGGCAACATTTCCATGCAAGGACAGGTTGGATGGGGCTTGGAGCTACCTGGTCTAGTGGGAAGTGTCCCTGCCTATGGTGGGGGTGTGGAGACCAGATTATCCTTCCAACCCAAACCATTCTGGAATTCTGTGGGCAATCCCTTCTTCCCCCAGCTCCTGTGTCCCTCTCCATCAGAGGGTGGACAGAGGGGAGGTCAGTTGTAGCTGGGACAGCTGTGTCCATCACAGCAGGAAATCCTGCTGTGAGAAGGGATGGTGGCTGGGAGAGGAAGGCAGGGAAAATGAGACCCTGAGGATTCAAAGCAAATATCCTGTGCCAGCCTCATCACAGGCCCTGTGATGCTCATGTCCTCACCAGGGTTCTGAGATTTGGCCCAGAGCCCATTTCAGATCCTGTTTTAAATATATACAAATATATATACTTGCTTTAGAGCTCCCTTCTGTGGTTATCTGTTTTCTGTCCCCTTCCCCCTGCCACTCTCCCTCCCATCCCTGCACTGGGTTTCTGGTGTCCTCTGCTGAACCCCAAGAGCCACCCCAAGCCATGACCCTCCAGAGAGGCTTCCCCAGGGAATGGTCACAGCCCTGAGGCTGCCAGAGCTCAGGGACAAGCTGGACAATGCTCTCAGGCACAGGGTGGGATTTTTGGGGTTGCCCAGTGTAGGGTCAGGAGCTGGACTCAATGATCCTTGTGGGACCTGTCCAGCTCAGGGTCTTCTGATTTGGAAGTCACCACTTTTACCTCTTCATCTCCCAAACAAACCATCCTAGGATTTCTTCCTGGTCCTGTATCCCTCACTGAAGAGGGAAGAAGGATGTCCTCTTTTTCTGTCCTCTCCAACACTACACAACCTCCACATGGCTGCAGTAGTTTCAACTCAAGAACATTTTGGAGACAGATGATGCCATAGACCACAACCTACAAAAATTTCCCAAAGATGGGAGCTTGCATTCACCCCTACCCTCTTCATTCCAGACCTTCCCAAGGAATTTATCTGGATGTGTGGAGTTAGCAGGCTGCCCCCAAATCCACCCATCCTCGGAGGGCCAGACCCAAGACATAAAACCCATGGAGGAGCTTTGTGTCACTGACAAAAAAATGCAAGTTTACAAAGCTCACTGGGAGTGGACAAGAAGCCCTTTTCCAGCAAGAAAAGCTGCCCCGACCTTTGCTGGGGGTGGAGGAGAGGGGAATATCCATGAATGTCCTTCCCACCCCACACTCCAGCCCCCCAGGGAAGAGCCCCATGGTGCTCGTGGCTCCGGAGATTTCTCCACACCAGCATTCCTGTGCTTCTGGATACAGCCACTAGAGGATGGCAGTGTCCCAGGCCACGCTGGGAATCACTAAATCCTGCCCTGGAAACCGACACCACGGAGATCCCATCAGTGCCAGGGCCCCAAAAATATCCACCCCGAGTCACTCCAGTCCCAAGAGCAAGCTGGAAATTCCCAGCCCTTAGCTCTGTTTCACATCCCAAGCAAAGGCAGGCTCTATGGAGACTGGAAATTGGGATTTTATAGGGGATCAGCCCCTACATGCTTTCAGTGGGGGTGTTTGGATGAGTTACCTGGTGTATTTCCAGACCTCACTGTGTCTCCTCTCCAGTTTCTGTACCCACAAGGTGATCAGAGGAGTTACCACAAGGTTACCAGGGAGTTCCTGCCACCTCCACGGTTTTCCTGCCTCCACCATCAGATGTCCTGACCTCTGGGCTCTCCATGGGATCATGATTTCCAGCAAAAAGCAGAGCCTGGTGAGCCAAGGAGATGCAGGCAGCCCAGCAGCTCAACTCCAGCATGCCCCCAGGACACCTTCAAGGGGATTTTCAAGGCAAATATCTGGAAATGGATGCTGAGCAGAAGCCCAATTATGCCCAAAATATCCTGTCTGAGCCACAGCTTGAAGGAATATTCCCCCTCCTGAGGAAGGGTAACAGCCAGGCTGAGCTGCAGAATGAGATGAGTTTTGAACAAAAGCTCATTGGGGAATAAACATCATTAGTTGTATCAAAATAAGATCATGGATGTGAGTGTGGTGAGACTTGAGCCTGCCTCATTCATGGGTGTCCATCACCCTGCAGCCAGAGATTCTCAACAATCCACTGGGAATTCACCTCCCTGCTTCCCTGGGGCTGAATTCTGCCCAGTGGAGCGAGAGTTTTGCTTCAAGCAGAGAAGAAAATCTCCATTTCCTCTTGGGGTTGAGCAAAGTCAACCAGGACATCAGGAAGAATTAATTATCTCAATATGCAAATCAGTCTCAGTATGCAAATAGACTGGATTTGCTCGTGTCTCCTTGGAGTGAGCACCGGCAGTGATGGTGACATCTTCTCACAGGTCACCTGTGGCTTTCCCATTCCCTCCCACAAAGATTCCAAGTGCATCCCACCCTGCCTGGTGGATCTGCTGGGCTGACCCCAGCACACCCAGGGCTCTCTTGGACTGAGGAGTCCCAAATGGAACGTGGTCTCCAGGCCTAGTCTTGCAGTGATCCCAGATGCTGCTTTGCAGGTGTCCAACCTGTCCCAGGGTGTGACATCAGCCTCTGCTCAACTTCAGCAGGGTCCTGTGGGCCTCATCCTCCATCCTGCTGGATGGCCTCCCAGTTTGGTGTTATCCACAAAATGCAGAGCCACTGTTGGCTCTGGAAAACAACAAGACAAAGCTCAGAGGTTGGGAAAAAAAAAAAAAGGACTAAAGCTCCTTGAGTGCACCACACATGTTGGGGACCATCTTCACAAACCATTGGCTGCTTTTGGGGGCTGGAGGGGTGTGGTGGCACCTCTCCCTTCCCAAGGTGTATCTCAATCCTGGGTTGGAGGACCTGGTGGCACAGAATCCTTCCCCAACATCCCTGAAACACTTTTCTGCTGCCAATTAAAGTCTCTGACATCACTGTTTTGATTCCAAGCTGTTGCATAACACTTGGAGGTGTCCAGGGCTCTGTGCTACATCGAGGGCAGGGATGGAAATAGATCCACCAAATTCCAGCTCCCTGCTCCCTGCTTCCCTCCTCTGCAGCCATGCCTCCACCCTGGCATGGGCCCAGGTGGGATGGATGGCCTTTGGGAAGAGGTTGTTCCTTCCTTAGGAAGGTGGCAGCAGAAGCCCTGGTGTCCCAGGCTGTGGTGGCTTCAGAGGTGTCCCCAGCTTGGTGTCCCCTTCCACCCTCTCATGGACCACCCAAAGGAGCATCTGGACCCCTTTTCCCCCCAGTGGGAATTTCCACGTGGTGGCTCAGCTTTCCCCACCCAAACAGAGTTATAAAAAGGCACTGCAAGACCTGAGGTCCAGCCAGCAAATTCCTCCAGCACCAAGGGTACGTTTTCAGGAGGGAATGGGCTCAAGTCTTAGAGCTGGATCCAAGTCTTAGAGCTGAGTCAAAGCTCCCTACCAGCTTGCCAGCTGGATGCAGTGTGCCCCAGTTTTATGGGAAAGGCATCCAGCCAGAGGCAGATGAGCACAGCCCAGGCTGAGTGCTCCTCACCCATGCAAAAAACAAGGCCTGAGATACATGAATAGAGTCAGGAGCCTCCTCCCTGAACCAGGCTTCTCTGTAGATCATAAATAACCCCAGGGATGCTCAGCTCAGAAATTCCTGCTGCCACATGGAAAAACTGCTGGCTGGAAGGGCATAATGAGGTCTCCTGACTTGCCTGGGACAGCTGGCAAAGAGCATTTTCTGCACCCAGGTTCAGGGTGGGCTTTGGCCAACAACTGACCGAGGTCATCCAGTGCCACTGACCAATACCAGCCTCAAAACTGTAAGGACACATCCCAAGTTTTCTGGGTCAAGGCCATTCCCAAGGCCTTGGGACAACCCTGTGGTGAGTGCAGGTCTCCCAGCCCTGCTCTGCAGAGGCAATAATCCTCTCTAGCTCCAGACTTTGAGGAGCTGCAATGTTTTTTCAGAGCTTCCTGCTGTCTCCCCTCCTTGTGTCGGTGTCCCACACATATCCCATGGGAACTGCTGATCTCTACCCCTCTGTTCCCAAGGACAATGTGAAAAAAGCATCACTCAGTGCCCTGAGAAGGACAACATGGCAAAGACAGATGGCTCCAGGGAGAACAGGTCACCCCAATGGGCTGTGCCTCAGTTTCCCCAGCTATCAAAAGAGGATTAGTTCACTTCCAGGATGTCATGAGGCTCAGGGATAAACACTCCTGGGGCAGGATCAAGCCTCACAAAAGCAGCAGCTTATGTGGACTGCTGCAAGCACTGCCCAGGAAGAGGAGATGTGGAGCATCACCTCCCCAATTAGCCTGGTGACAGGCAGGGACACCACGGGTGTGGGCATGTGAGGAGCTGGCTTTCCCTGTGCCAAGAAATGACTCCAGTTGCTGAGCCCTGGTTGTTCCAGTCTCCCCATTTATCCAGAGAGTAAACACAGAGAGGATTTGTGGGGCGAGAGCTGATGCCACACCTGCCCTTTGAGACCTGCCACGTGCTGCTCTCCTGTCAGGTTGGGAGAGGAGGTGAAGCCCTTTCCTAGCACAGCTTCCATTTTGGGAAGGTGCTTCTGGGCTGGGATTTCTCCTGATGGAGAGATGTTTGAGGAGGTTTTCGTAGCAAAAGGGAGAAAACACAGTAAGCATCATCCTGTTTATGGAGCCCCAAGCCCACTCAAGACCAAGGAAACCCCCACCTCAAGGGTTTTAATCTATATGTTACACCTGGGGAAACTGAGGCATGGGGATACAGATGGGCATCCCAGCCATTGTTCCTCTGCAGGCACTGGAGGATTTTGGATGCAGGTGGGATCTTGCATCTTCCCTCACTTTATTACCCAGCTCATCTCAGACACCCATCTCCCCATCCACTCTCTCCTGGTAAAACTGCCTTAATTACAGCTCCAACAGAGGATCCCACCCTTCCCTCCTCACCCACTGCCTGCTCCACCTGCTCTAAGTCCAATAAGGAGCCAACCTTTTTCCATTACAGGCTTGGGATCACTTCCCACAGCACAGGGTGACATCTGGGTTACTCTGCCCAGGCTCATATTGCAAACCCAGCAACGCTTCCCACCTGCTCAGCCTCAAAAATATCTGAGTGACACCGATGCCAACTTCCCAAAAAACCACCTGCTCCTCTCCATGGCTCCCAGAGCCAGGACAGCTTTGCAGGTGTTGTCTGCACACAGAAAGTTCCTTCTCAGCTCACTTGAGTGCCTCAGGGTGGTGGTGGGGTTTGGGGAGTTGCAAACCCTCAAATGGGGGATAAAGACAGACCCAGCTGGTCAGGGTGAGCATCTCATCATTCCTGCTGCCAGCACAGCACCCTGTTTTCCAGGGGTTTGGTGGCTCAGTGTGGACACTGAGGAAGAGAAATAAACTCTTAGAAATGACCCATGGGCAGGATTCACTGACTCAGCAAGTGTGGGTCTGATTTTCTGAGTCTGTGGAGTTTTCAGACTGTTAATAGCTGATTTCTTCTTCTCTTGAGAGAATTCATTCTTCTCAAGGATAGTGAATGTAAATAAGTCTGTTTTTTCATAACACAGCTAGGTTTCTCATACAACCCTCTCACAGGTGTTGTTTCTATTATTTAACCAATGAAGAGAAGTGTTGTCTTTACTGACCAATTATACAGTTCCTTAGCACAGCATGTTATAAAAGGGCTGTGCAAGATTGTAAATAAATCCTTTCTGATCTTTCTTCTACCTGGAGTCAAGCTCTTCATTTTCATGTCCAACAGTGACAAGCAACTTTGTGTAACCACAAGGCAAAAAGCTCCAAGAAAGGCCAAGACCTTGGCCAAAATAAAAAAAAAAACCTTTTTGAGGAAGGCTTAGAGAAGAGTCCTTTCAGGACTGCTGGTGCATTCAGCATTTCCTTCTCCCTGCTCTCCCAACCAGGTTTGTCTGGCTCCACAGGAAGGCTTGGCCAGCTCCCTGTGTTTACATCCCTGGGAGATGCTATCAGCAGTCCAGGCTCTGCCTGTACTTGCAGGAGGTAAATCCACATTCAGTGCAAAGGGTGGGGACTTTCCTCTCTCCCAAGTTAAAGACAACTTCAGAAGAGTTGCCTCAGTGTCTGCTCTCCTCAATGCACAGGCATTTGGTGACCACTTCCATGGATTTTCAGATGTGGAAGAGAGAGGTTAATCAGCCCCTCTTGCTTGTGCCAAGTGGTAGCCAAGAGAAGAGGGCTGGAGATTTCTGCCAGAGGCTCCAGAGGATTTATTTTTCATTAGGCTGGTTTTGTATTATTATGTTTGTCTTACATAGAAGCAGAATTCTTCACTCTGCACAAGTTTGCCATCATGCAGGACCCACTCTTCCCATGGGGCAGGAGGGAGTGGTGGGCCCCAGATTCCATGTCCTCAGCTCCAAAAGCATTCAGCCATCAGATCTCTGGTCATCTCATTTGCTGGATGGTGGCCCCTTATACCCAGAGACCTTTGATGTTGTCCATCCCATGAGGTCCCCACTGAATCCTCCCAAATTACAGATCCAGGGAGTCATGGAATGGAAGGGACCTTAAAAACCATCAATTTCCTCCAATTTTCACCTCCTGGGAAGTTTTCTCCATTTAAAAGTCGTCCCTGGCATTATCCAGGAGCCCTGTGGATGCTCCTGCAAGGTTTTTCCCAGCCTAATCTTAAATCAATCCTGGCTTATCAAGTGTGGTCCCAAACAAAAGCAATTTGTGGAATGGGTCTGAGGAGGGGACACTGTTAGAGTTGGTCTGGACTCTCTTGCTCCCCTCCTCCTGCTTTGTCTCCTAGATCCTATTTCCACCAAAAAAAATTATTCCAAAAAGCAAATCACTCCCAAACCCCAATTTTTTGTCCATCACTCCACCCTACAACTAAATCCATGTGTTAGAGGGAAGTGGCTGCTCCTGGTGAGGTGGGAACTGCCTTGTATTCCCAACACAGCTGCCCAGAGGGGAGTAAAATTCCTGAAACTGCTGAGCCTTGGGAGGGTGCCAGTGGCAGATCACTGGAGCTGTCAGCTCCAGCTCCTGCACAATCTCGTGCCCAAGCACACCCCAGAAATGTGCCTGGGATGGATCCCACCTGCAAACTCCATGTGCTCCTGGACAGGATGTTCCTAGCAAAAACCCAACCCAAGGGATGGCAGAGCTCTGGGATGAGGGGGTGTGTGTGTGTGTGTGTGTGTGTGTGTGTGTGACTGTCTGAGCCTGCAAGGGACAGCTTGGACCCATTCCCAGTTTGGAGCATTCCTGTCTCCTTATGGCTGATGTTCTCCAGATGTTTTGTATTGCAGCCTCATGTGGAAACCCTCTGGCCCCAGGGCTGAATCCTGCTCCATGTTACACCCAGCAGAGAGGAGGAGGAGGGGGGTTTTACATCTCTCCATCCACATCATTTTTTTTTATATTTAAAGCACGAATCAACCCTGGGATGCACCACAGCTGCCCCGAAAGTGCCTATTCCCATGCCTGCTTATCCTTTTGAACTCTTTTTTTCCCAAGGAAACACCACATGTGTGATCACCCCCTCTCCACAAGCCCATCAAGCGCTGTAAAGCAGAAAGATACGGATACAACCTCTGGCTTAGGAAGTCCCAAAGCAGCAAATTGCCGGAAACTGAGGGAATATAATGTGGAAAGCATTCCCCTGGCTTGGCCCTCGCCTCGCATTCCTGCAGAGCAGCTCCCCCCAGTCCCAGCCAGGGGATGGATAGCAGCAGAGCTGGACTGTGGCTCTGAGCCAGGAGGAGCTCCCATGCCACTGTTCCTTGTCCTTATTGTCCATTCCTGGTGGATTTTGTTGAGCCCAAGGACCCAGCTGGTTTCACTCCCTGCCTGTGTCTCTGTCGGGTGGGATGAGGTGTTGGTGCACTCCTAAGGGATAAGGGGGTATCTGGTTACCCTCCCTCAGGTCTTAGTTTGGTCCCTGAAGTGACATTCTAAGGTTCCATCCTCACCAGGGACATGGGTTGGCAGCATGGATGGAGTGGGGACATCCAATTCCCGTGCACCAGTCACCACACAGCCAATGGACACCTTGTGTCTCCAACAAACCAGTTTGACTTCCCATTAGGAAACTTCCTCATCTACTATTAATAGATATTTTAAGACACCTCTCCTTTATCCATCTCCCTCCTCATTCCTCCACACTCCATACATCACTGAGGGTGAGAGCAATCCTGCCCTCTACCCTCTGCAATCTTCCCATTGCTTCCACCCGAGCCCACTTTTCCATTTGCCACCCATCCTCTGCTCTTCCCTGTGAGCTCATCCTTGTGCCAGTGCTGGCTCCTGCCAGGATAAGGGCACTCAGCCTCTGTGAGGGTCTTTTTCCCAGAGCAGGAGGGTGCAGGCAGAACCCAGTGGTGTTAATGGGGTGAGGGAGGGTCTGGCTGCCTGATGGGAATTCCCAGCTGCTTCCTTGCCTCTCAGGAACCACCTGCATCCTCCAGCAAATGCTCCCTGTTATAAAAGAAGGCACTTGAAAAGTTTTCCTGACCTCAGTGGTAGGAAAATGCTCAGGACAATCAACTCTCCATCCTGACAGTGCTGAGCCCAGCTTCAGGCTGTGCCAAACACCCCAAACTGCCAGGGACATTCCCAGCAGGATCAGTCCCAGTTTGTGGCTCTGAGCCCCACAGCCTCATATCTCCTAAATGCAGCTTTCAGTATTGCCTGGTGATGTCCAGGCTGGTAATTTTTCCCTGGTCCATTTTTGGTCTGAATCAGTAGCAGGAGGAAGAGGATGGACCCACAGGGATACAGGCTGTGCTATTTCATCTCCAAGCACCTGCAAATAGGTGATTGGAGATGCAATTTAAAACCCAATTTACTTCTCAGCTTGGATGCAAGCCGTGACTACCCGAATTCCCCTTTCCCATTGGGGCTGGCAGGATCCCGTGCTGCAGCCAAGCCCCTCGGAGTGTGATGAAGAGGAAGAGCTGCAGGGTTTTGGTTGCCACCCAGGAGCAACACCTGCTCCACTTGCTCAGCGGGGAATGATCCTCGGGGCGGGATCGCCCTGGGTGGATGCAAAGGCCGAGGAGGGAGGTGGGAGGTGGGAGGAGGGTCAACCTCGGGCAAGCCCTGCCAAAGCAGTGTCATCGCTTGACTCACAAAGTCATTAATGAATCAAAGCTCCCCGGTAATTGCTGTTATGAGGAAGAGGAAGAGTCTGTGCTGCTCCACCCTGCTCTGCATCGGGGTAGAACCACGGTGGAAGGGGAGGAGAAGAGGTGTGAGAAGGCAGGGCTGCACCCTGAGCGTGGAGCAGCGCCGGTGGCACCGGCTGAGCAACGCCACCGCAGCAGGGAGGGAGCGAGGGAGGCTCCCCACATCCCCTTCAGAGGCAGGGATGGGATGGGCACACGATGATATTTATAGAATCATAAAGTCATTAAGGTTGGGAAAGTTCTCTAAGATCATCCAGCACAACCATTAACCAGGTGTCCTTGGCTGAGAGGGGACAGGGTCCCTCTCAGAGCAGGTGGCAAGGCCACCCCAGAGGCCTCAAGTGAAAGGAGGGGAGAAGGGGAGGCAAGGAGTGGGGAGAGCAAGCAGTCAGGATGGATGAAGAAGGGAGAAAACAGAAGAATGAAAAAACAGAAGAGTGAAGTGGATATTTTTCCAGTGAGGGACTGTCCAGGACTTGGCAGTGCTGTGCCATTGGGACTAAGGAAGGGGATGATCTGCAGGAGCCCAACCCATCCTTTGCCCACCAGGTCTCCCACCCACAACACCTCATGCTTGGTTTGGCCAAGCTGAAGGACCCCTTGACCAGAAATGAAAAGATGTGGGGGTAGATCAGATGGAATCACTGAGGTTAGAAAAGCCCTCTAATATCATCAAGTACAACCATTCCCCCACCACTGACCCATTTCCCCAAGTGCCACATCCACATGGCTTTTAAATCCCTCCAGGGATGGGGATTCCACCACCATCCCCTCTCAGGGCTTGACTACCCTTTCAGAGAATAAATTTTCAGAGGAGCAGGAGATCCTGACAGGCTGTGGGAGGCAGTGACAGGGCTACTGCCACCATTCCAGCCCCCAGCTGCTTTCCAGGGACACTTCAGTCCCATCCCTGCATTTGTCACCCCATTTGAATTGGGGTGACAACAGATCTGCCGTGGCATTCCTAGTCCAGCAGTGCCAGAGAGAAATGAGAGGAGAAAGGAGACATCTTTCACCTTCCCATGGGACAGACCCACCCTCCCTTATCACCCCATCTCTGTAAGGTCCAGACACGAAGCCAGGCTGGATTCCAAGCACCTTCACTCATCCAGTAGGAAAAACAGGATTTTCTGATACATACAGCAAGGTGTTGTTAGCAGGAACACATGGAGCAGGGAGAAAGTGAGCAGTGTTGTTCCCTCCATGGCCAGGGAGGGAATCAGAGCTTGGAGATGCATCCCCACACCCCCAATTTGGAATGAATTTGGATGCTCCTATCCCACATCCTCCCTCTGCCAGCACACAGGCAGGGAGGACTTTGCCCATCCAGCCTTCCCCTTCCACTGAGGGGGACTTCCTTGGCCGTGTCCCCATGCAGGCAGCAGTGCTTCCCAAAGGGAAACTGAGGCAGGGAGGGTGGTGCACCACAGGAGCTGCTCTCTGTAACTGGCAGTAGATCCTGGGCATAAGGCAATGTCCAGGAGCCAAGGACCAGCACTGGAGTCACAACAGAAACCCTGCCTTGCCTATGTCCAGAGAGCCTTGGGGCCATTTTGGGGTGTTTTTTATTTTCTCTCATCCAGGGAAAAAGGCTGGACATGCCCCAGGTGTGTGTGCTGTCCCCCATGTGCCCTGGGCTGATCCCCCAGTGCAGGCAGCAGAGGAGGGGGTGGGATTTTGCTCCTCTTCCCTGCTCAGGTGAGATCCCACCTGCAGAGCTGCCTGCAGCCCTGGGACCCCCAACAGCAGAAGAACATGGAGCTGCTGGAGCCAGTCCAGAGGAGGCCACAGAGATGTTCCAAAGGCTGGACCCCTTCTGCTCTGGAGCCAAGCTAGGAGTTCTGGGGGTGCTCACCTGGAGAAGGGAAGGTTCCAGGGAAAGCCCCTTCCAGCGCCTAAAGAGGACTGGAGAGAGCTGGAGAGGGACTTGGGACAAGAGCCTGCACTTTTCTCACCAGGAAAAAGGGGAATGGTTTCACAATGACAGAGGGCAGGGTTAGATCGATATTGGGAAGGAATTGTTCCCTGTGAGGGTGG
>WEIU01017859.1:29668-55912 GCA_013389925.1 Aegithalos caudatus
AAACCAAAAAAAAATCCACCCAGAAATGGGAAAAGCTGCTTTTTCGGAGTTACACTGGGCTGCTGTTCCTGCCGTGCCGGCACGTCCGTACCCTCCCTGCATCCGCCGCTTTGGCAGGGGACGCGCCTGGGACCCTGGGGACTGGAAACCAACGGGTAAAAATGCACCTCCTGCGGTTTGGGGTTTTGAGGTTTTTTTTTTTGTTTGCTCAGTTCAGCCCTGTCTTTGTCTTCGCCGGGGTGCACGGAGGAGAACACGCGTGGGTCTCGGTCACCCCTCCCCCGAGCGGCGCCGGCTCTGCGGGATGTGCCAGCGTGTGTGTCTGGGGGTTGCTTCCCCCCTCCCGTGCACACCTTTGGCAGGAGGCTTGGATGACATCTTGCTCTGGCACGCTCCTCGCCTTTGATCTCGAGTTTCCTGCCATGGATAACGTGTTCAGCAACACGCGAGCCCGGCTCCGCAGCTGCCGGGGAGGGCGATGCGGGTGCCTCCTCCTCGTCCCGGTTTTCCCCAGCTGGCTCCTGCCTACAGCTCCCGGCTTTCCTTTGTTTCGGGTGCCGCCAGGACGGGCTCTCACAGCCCAAGGATGCTCTTAACGGAGGAAAGCCAAGCACAAAAAGACACCCCCCACCCCCCCAATCCCTTTGTTTCCAGGCGTTTGCGGGCTCAGCTGGTTTTTACGCGGCGGCGTTTCATGTGCCCAGTCACTCAAACCGACTACTGAATGTCGCTTCTTTTTTTTTTTTTTTAATCCTATTCTGAGTTATTTTGGGTGCTTTAGTTTGCAGGGAGCACATCCCGGCTGCAGGCTGTGCCGGAGGGATGCGGCAGCTTCCTGGGAACGGGGTGAATTTGCCAGAAGCATAACTGGAACATCTCGTGGTTGTCCTCTGGTGTCCTCCTCGCGTCTCCTCGGGTGAGCAGAGCCATAAGCTCTCGGCACCACGCTGAAATCCGGGATCACCAGCCCTTCTCCTGGGAGAACTCTGACCCTGGTTTGCAAGACCCGCTGCCAGCAGCAGCTTTGGGGACAGAGGAAGGTGAACAAAACCCAGGCCTGTGCTTAGCAGTGATGGCGGAAATCAGCCTTAAAAATAAAAAAATCCTTAACTTTATAAAAAGCAAAATATAAGTTCTAATATTATTATCATCATAATTTTTTAGATCCTTACTGCTGTCTCATTTCCCTCAGGTGTTGGATTTAATAGCGAAACCATCACCTGAATTCATTTGGATGCTATTTTTTTTTTTGCACGACAGATGTACACAAAGCACGTTAAGCGTGTCCAACAGCCCCTGAGTAAATCATGTTGTTTGCTCTATTACTTTATTCATACAGGTTCGATGCTCCAGCTGATGCATCTGGAGTGCTGTGCCATCTGGAGCAAAAATTAAATACAAATTTGGCCCCTGGCCTGGAAAAATAACAACCCCATGACCCACTAATGGGGGAAGGATAGAGCCCCTGACAGAAGAATTGCCTGGGGGCAATGTGGAAGGAACCCAAAATGCACTAATTGAGGTATTTAAAACGTATTAAAAAAGGAAAAACAAATGCTTCCAGCCCTGTGTGCCGGAAGCAGGCAGGAGCAATGATGTGATCCTGTTACAAGTCATGGGGCTGATCCTGGCAGATGATGGTCCTGATCCTGAGTGGGTGGAGGTGTGTGTGGTGGTGATTTCCCACATCTCCCAGCCTTGCTGCTGAAGGAAATCCCCTCCACAACCTCCCACAAGCTCTGTTCCACAACTGCTCGGCACAGGTTTGCTAATTTTGTTTGCTGTTCACCAAGTCTGGGTTGGACACAACTGCTTGACACTCCAGGTCTGCTGCTTGGGTTGCTGGCATTGCTGTTTGGTCAAAGGCTGTCTCAGATTTGGGGAGAACAAGATGTGGAGGTGGGTCAGCTCTGCTGGAATTTACTGCTTGTGCATCCCAGGCTCAGATCCAGTCGCCTCCAGGTGTGGTTGGAGATAACTGTGATGGACCAGCCGTGAAGGACACCTTGGGGTCAGCGTGCTCTGGATGTTGTGGGATCTGTTGGACCTTCAGATGAGGAATACTGTGTGCCACATGGGAAATAAGATGATGGCTGCTGGTTGCTGCCTCTGTTTTTGGTTGGAGATTGGTCGTGGCCCTGTCCTGGGGAGAGGCAGGTGATGGGGAGGAGGATTCCATGGCAAGGAAGCAGCAGAGCTGCTCAGGACTATGGAGCTGAACCAAGCCTGGAGGTTCTACCCAAGAAGAGACAACTTCCATCTGTTTTCCTGGACTAAATGATGTGTGGGATTACAGGAGAACACCCAGCTTTGCTAGGAGGGCTTTTGTACTTCTGGACCATCTCTCCAGCCATTCCCCCTTGGGTCACCCCTCCCAGTGACCTGCCCAACCTTCCACTTGGGCTGTGTGGCAGAAGACATGTTGTGAGTGATTGTTGAAAACAACACTTGGATGTGGAAAAGGTGGAAAGAGGCACAGCTGGTGCTCATCTCCTGTTCCTACCACCTGCACTTGGAGCCTTCTGCCTTGGGATAACATGGCTGAGACCTGGTCCTCCCCATCTTTCCAGGCTCCTGCTGCACAGTAAACCCAAACAAGCCCGTCCTTCATGCTGTGGCAGGAGGTGCAGATCCTTCTGGTGGTCCTCAGCCAATTTGGACCATTGGTTTGGAAGCCTGGAGGGCATTTTTTGGGGTTGAAGCTCCCAGTGTGGCCGAGATGGGTTTGTTTGTTTTTGTTCCTGCAGTCGTTCCCCTTAAAGCTGAGTGTTGTTGACACAAGATAAGATCGGCTGTCACAGCCGTCCCCTCCCCTGTCTCTGTTGCCCTGGAACTGCTCAGACTCAGGTCAGGAGTGGCTGTCCTGGTGTCCCCACCCCGAGCTGCTGACAGGGCTCTAGAGCAGCATCAAGGATGATGTGAGAGGGGTTTAACTGCGAGTGAGCGCCGTCATCGCCTCGGCCCGGCGGGTGCCGCTCGGGGTTGAGAAATGCCAGCGATCCCGTGGAAAAGGCGCTTCAGGAGATGATCCAAACCCACGTGGCTTTGCTACAGCCACGGGCAGTGGTGATTTCCTTCCTTACCTGAGGGATGGGAAAGCCTTGACAATGACAGTGGGCAGGAGCAGGGCCTGTTCCTCCATCCCGGGATGCGGCGGTCTCCGCTGGAGATGGAGTTGCGTCGTTTTTGGATGCTGCTCCCTCTGGAACAGTAACACGGGCAATGTGTCGTTTTCCTACCTGTCTGGCATGTTTAAATGCCGTCAAAGAACAAAAAAAGAATCCTCAAGGGTTCCAGCCAGGTGTGGAGGGCTCCTGTGTTCTGCTCATGAATTGTTGTGGTGCTGAAGGAATGGTGAGAGGAGATAATGCCAATGTGTGGATGGGCAGCGGGAGCTCATTGACCAAATTAGCTGGAAACTGTTGGCTCAGCATAGCCAAAGGCTGTGAGATCTCATGTTGCTCCAATGCCAGAACTGCAGCTGGATCTGGCTGTGGAAAAAGCAGAGGCACCAAGAAACAGGAGGAGCAGCGGAGGGCAGGGTGGTGGGAAGCCGGGGCAGGGATGTCCTGCTTCTTCTGCTTCATCTTCAGGACTGTGAGAAGCAAGCAGGAATGACTTCTCCAGGCTTATTTTGGCTTTTTTTGTTGTTTGTGGGTGAGTTTGCACACACCAGGATTGCTGACAACTGAGGTTTTCCTGGCTTTGAAGGGGAAAAGGATCTTTGCACAGGATAATCCTGGAGACCCACCCCAATGTTTGAGGGATGTTAGCCAGGTCCTTCAGTGTGCTGTCCCCATGGAGGCAGGGGATGGAGATCCATGTGGCAGCACAGCCACAGGGGTTATTGATGTGTTGGAAACCATGAAAGCCCCTGAGAATGGTCACGTGGGAACTGGAATTTCTCCAAAAAGGTGGTGGGATTGATAACCCAGCTGAAGTACACCTGCACCAATGCCTACAGCTTGGTCACCAACAGGAGAAGGATCTGGAAACCACTCTGCATCAGGAAAGCTGTGACATCGTTGCCAACACAGAGTCATGTGGGATGACTCAAACAAATGGATTGCTGCAATGGATGGGGATAACTTTCCATGATTTACCAGCAGCCTGGGCTAACTGGGAGGTCTCAGCTGACTGGAAGTGAGCAGATGTGACACACAGCTCCAAGAAGGGCGGGAAGGAGGATTTTGGGAACTACAGAGCTGTCATTTGGGTGACCTGAGCAGATCACCCTCGAGTATCACCAACAGGGCAATCAGAGGATCTGGGGCAGTCAGTGTGAGTTTGTGGCAGGCAGGTCCTGCCTGACCAACCTGATCTCCTTCTGTGACAAGGTGATCTGGTTAGGTGGGTGAGGGTGAGGCTGTGGGTGTGTCTCTCTGGACTTTGGCAAGGCCTTTGACACCACTTTTTCAGGGAAGGGGCTGGAGTTCCCATCCCCGGAGGTATTTAAGAAGTGGCACTTGGGGACATGGGTTAGCGAAGGCCTTGGCGGTGCTGGCTTAGCAGTTGGACTCGATTGGCCTTAGAGGGCTTTTCCAACCGAAACGATTCCATGATTCTGTGATTTTATTATCCCTTCAGAGGATTAATCCCGCCGCTAATGCAGCTTTTCACTCGCAAAGCGCTTTAGAGGAAGTCGCGCCAGGAGAGAGCTCGGAGAGAGAAACTGAAAGTGCTGAGCAGGAGGCAGCTGCCCTCCTGATTCCAGCCCTCCCACTGTTGTTCTCCCAGCCTGTGCAGTAGGGGTGGGTTTCCCAAGCTTCTTGGCTCACTGGAGTATTTCGGGGAAAATACGAGAGCTGCGTGGTTGCGCAGCTTCCCGTGCGTGGAACCAGGGCATTTCAGCTCTCCCGTCGGTCTGCTGAAATCCAGGAGCAGCACGGCAGGTAAGGAAGTGGGTGAAGCCAAATGAGCCATCCAAACTGGGTGGGAGGGATCAGAGTCTCCTACCCAACCACTTCAACTACAACAAATCCAATGGAGTGGATCGAGTGGATCGTGCTGCCCCGCTGACCGAGGCTCTCTGAATTAAATCGTTGGGTTTCTTTAAGGATCGAGTGATGTTTGCCTGCTCTCTCCACGCAGAGCTTTGTCCCGAGCAGGCAAATATTTCCTCAGTGTTTTAATGACTCCCATTTTCCTATTGTTCCCTGTAAAATCCTGTTGCCAGGCTGGGCTTCCCCTGAGGTGATTTCCTGGCTCCGCTCAAACGCAGCTTCGGCGGTTGGGGTTTTTCTTTCGCTTTTTAGTTGAGAAGCGTTGGATGAGGACGCGGTGTTTTGCTCTCTTGGCGTGTGAGATAAAAGATAAGGTTTTTGGAGGCTGTGGTGGTGGTGGCCATCTGAAGTGGGATGGGATTTTGTGGTGTTGGATGGTTTGAGGGCTGGATAAATTGGGATGAGCTGGATGGAGCCTGTCTGGTGGTGCCTGTGTGGGTTGGATGTCTGTCAGCTGAGCCCTGCACCCCAGTCTTGCTTGGCATTCACACCAAAACACCCTCACCCTTGTGCTGAGTGTTGTTTGGGGGTGGCTCTTTGGGAGTAAAAGGAGGAAAAACTGATCATTCTCTCAGCTATGGCTTTATTGAGGGATGCTGAGTTGTCCTGTGCTTCTGACCGTTCTTGAGGCTTCCTCCTTCTCTGTTCAGACCTTCCTCCTCCTCCTGAAGCATTGTAATAAACAGATCAGCCAAATTAAAAATCAATAAGGTATTTATTGATAATTTGTAAAAATCAAATTTCGGAACAACCACAATCAAAGACAGCCCCGAGCCCGAGATCAGAGCTTGGTGAACCTGAGATCAGCCTCTGGTGCACTGACCTCCCCAAGTTCACCATTTGGCTTTCAGAGAGCCAGTCTTTATACAGTTCTTCAGCCCTGAGGCTAAGAAACCCTGGGTTCTTTGTTGAGTCCTGGTTATTTAGTATTCAGTTTTTGGTTGCTGGTCCACTGATGAGATTTCTGAATAGAGGAAGGTGGATGTATAGTCCCACTAGATGGTATTCATCTCCAGCTACTGGTCCACTGATGGAAGTTTCTGGTCCACTGATGAAGTTTCTGAGAAGGAAGGAATGGATGAATAGTCCAGCAGCTGGTTCCCTGATGAGGTTTCCGAGAAATGAAACGTGTTTGAATGGATTTACTGGAAGCTGGACATTCAGTTTCACAGTCTAGATGGGTGAGACCAGATCCATATCTGGTGTTATCTGCTGGATCCTTGGCCTTGGTCTTGAGATAGGTGGGACTGCTCTACCTTTGTATTCTCTTGTTTCAATTGTAAATCACCCTGTTCCTTGGTTTCCAGCATCCAGTTTTGCAATCGCTTGTAGCTGCGTTTGTCTTGGATTAGAAATGCTTGTTGCTTTATTTTATATCAGTAGAATAAAACACAAATTATACACCACATTTATAGCAAGCATCTTCCCCATGCAGCAGGAGGAACAGCTCAAGGAGGTGGTGGGAAAGGCCTGGGATGTGTTGCAGCCAGGTGAGAGGGATGGAGCTGGAGACAAACCTGACATCAGGTGGTTTATTCCAGCCTTGGGCACTAAAGCTGGGATTTGGGAGTGTTGCAGAGAGTTAGGAGATGGGACTGCATGGGGACAGTAGGTGTTTTCCCAAAGCCAAGCAAGTATTTGTGTCTAAAGACTAAAACTTATATGGTTCTGCAGAAAAATGTGCTGGAGAAGAGGGATTCTGATGCTGTCCAATCAGGCACCTCCAAAAGGAGGGGTTTTAAGACAAGTGGATGAAATTGAGGCCTGGTTTACACTGAGGTTGGAACTTGAGCCTTTGTGGATGGAATTTAAAAGAGGAAAGAAGTAAGCACTGGCAAAAGTCTAGTTTCTTTCTTAGAAAACTTCTGTTTTCTAACAGAAGTTGCTTTTCCTCCCCAAAGGATCCCCTGAATCCTTTCTGCTTCCTTTAGGTTGGATTTACCTCAGCTATTGATGTTCTGCTCTGGAACATTCAGCTTAGTAGCAAACTGCTTGATCCCAAAATCCAGATTGCACATTGCCTGCTTCATCTTCTAAAGCAAATAATTTATTCTTCAATATTATGAATCACTTATTGTGAGGGTAGCAGCAGATCCCAGTCTGTTTCCATGAGGGTGCCTTGTTACATTTTCCTTATTAACCCAGGTCCTTGCTGCAAAGCCGTGTGGATGAAGGCTGCTGCTGAGCTGGGCACAACTTGGGTTTTGTTTCTCAGAGATTTTTTTTTTCTTTTTTCTTACTATTAAAATGATGCTTTCCTAGGCCAATGCAGAACAAGTCAGGTGCTTGGAATGGATTGCTTTTTTTTTTTTTTTTTAATCTGGAGCATCCATTTCCATAAGTGTTGGAGCCCAAAGATGAATTGTGAAGCCCTGGCAGGTTGCTTACCCAGGATGGGATCCTGTCTTGAGCCTACTGTGGATGGACTGATCAGGCTTGCCTTGGATACCCACATCATTCCAGACAACCCTGTGCAGCACTGGGCTGGAAAATCCCCCTTTTCCACCCCAAAAACCAACCCCGATGCAGATTTCTCTGCGAGGACTCGCTGTGTGGCAGCCGTCTCTGCAGGCTGCTCCGTGCTTTTGTTTACATCTGCTAGAAAACTTCTTAAATTTCCTGGCAAGGGAGTAATTCTAATCCCTTTCAATGAGATCAACGGATTAGTGTCTTAGATGCTTATAAAATTGTGAGGATTAGCCAAGCCTCCCCCCCTATTCTTTCTATGCCACGTAACGTCATCGCCGCGTTTTAAAAGGGGATCTCTGTGCTGTTACCAAGAGCTGAAGCAATTTCTGGGAGCTTCTGCAAATCCAAGCATTTAAAAAAACACGTCTTCATCCTCTCCCTTGCTCCCTGTGGATTTTTGTGCAATTTTTAGGGTGTTTTTCTCTTTTCTTCCAGCATCCCCGGCACCAAACCGCGGTAGCTGTTCAAGCAGATAACGTTGGGTTTGCGTGGCTTGGCTGCGTTGCGGCACCCGTGCAGGTAAGTAGGGAGCTGAGCCCTAAGTTTTCCTTCACAGAGACTTGCAAATTCCCATCTTGAGAGGACCAGATCCCAAAAAAACCGTGTTATTTCACAAGTTTGCCCCTCATTTCAAAGCATTTTGGGCTTTTGTGGTCCATCCCCAGAGGGGAACTGCACTTCTGGGCAGACGGGATGCTCTCACCCCAACTGCTGGGAGCAGGATGAAACTCCAACACACCCACATTCCTGCATCCTCTTAATTACAACCTGCACTTTCATTAGGACCTGCTCCCTAACCAGCTCTCAGGGAGTGACAGGGAGGAGGGTTTAGTTCAAACCCTGTTGCCTCTCCCCTCAGGGCAGTTTTTAAATGCCTTTTCTCCCGGGTCGATGGCTGCGTGGTCACTTGACCTGTACAAGCAAAGTGATCCCGAGCTGCCGAGTGGTAGGAGCTGGGAGCCAGGAATTCCTGGCCCTAACCCAGTAGAGTTTCAGAGGAGAGCTTTTAAATATATACAAAGACAAGCTCATAATTTCCACTCTACTAATGAGGCCACGGCGTTTTCATTGAAATGTGCCAATAGGCGCCGCGGTGGTATTTTAGCAGCCTTGTACTGTGAATCCAAATGTGATTTAACATGGCAGCCCCCACAGAGCTGAGGAAAACCAGCTTCTCCTGCTGAATTTCAATGATGCTGCTCAGTGGCACTTCCCAAAAAAATCCCCCTAAAAGAGTTGGTGGGACCTCTCCTTGCGTTTCATCCCGACAAAGTTTTTCCCCCACCACTTTGGTGAAGCTGGGAATGGGTTGGAAGGGGATATTTAAGAGGGGAAAGTCTTCATTTAAAGCCTGGGTTTAACAGATGTGTGGCTGGCTGGTGTGAGGTGGCAATTTAATAACCAAGCTGGCCAGAAATATCATTAAATTGTAGTAAAAAAATGGAACGTGAGGGCTCCAGACATCGTGTTCTCTCTTGACCTTTAAAAAGCCACTCAAAGCTGCCAGCCTGCTCGTTGCTAAGCCACCTCCTTAGTGCCACTCATATATTTTCCCATCTAGTAGGCGATTCAGCAGCCAGGAATTAGTGGAGATCCAACAGTAAACTGTTACACGCCTGAAATTCCCACTGGTAGTTTTCAGCTTTGTAGCATTGAAGCATTCGGAAAATATTTAACAGGTTTCGTTCAGTCAGCTGCAAGAAAAATGTCAATTTTAAGTAACTCTCACAAAAGGTGTTTGCTTTGCCTTTTTTTTTTTCCTTTTAAAAAAGCAGCACAGCTGTAAATTGAGGTTTTGTTTATTTAGGGTTCAATTTATGAGGAATCCCTGTAGGAAGCAGGGTGAAGGAGGGGTGTGGGCAGGTGATGTTGAAAATTTACACCTGGTTGTCCATCACCTCCTGGTTACAGACCCCTGGGTTGTGGGTACACCTAGATTTTAGAATCACAGAATCATGGAATGGTTTAGGTTGGAGAGGCTCTTCAAGACCATCTCATTCCAGCACCCTGCCATGAGCAGGGACACCTTCCACTACACCAGGTTGCTCCAACCTGGCCTTGGATATTTCCAGGGATAGGAAATCCACAACCTCTCTAAAAAACCTGTGCCAGTGCTTCACTAAGGTCCTTTCATTTTCTGCATCCCACTAAGATCAGGCCATGATTCCAGGAGAAAAGGGAAGAAGGATAATATCCCATGGCATCACCCTTGGTGCTGAGACTCTGTGACAGGGGGAGATGCATTTATTGGCTGGTGAATGTTTCTCTCCAAACACCTCACTTGGCTGTGTAAGTCTGGCTGTGGAGAAGTTCCATTTTCCATTTCCAGCTAAATTTTGAGGGGTTTTCCATCCTTGCAGTCACATAGAGGTGAAGCCTTTTTTGTCCTGTTTCCCTATGACTCCCAGGAGGATTTTTTGCTGAACTCTAAAAGTGTTGCAAAACCATCCTAGTCTCTACTAGCAAGGGAGAAGGAATGATTTAAAAAAAATGCTCCCCTAAATCCCAGTACTTGTGTCAAAACCAGGAAAGGGTGGACTCCTTTTTTGGAAGTATTAGGAAAAATTGGAAATGGCAGTGACGTGGCATTGGTGTGAATTCCCAGCAGGCAGAGGTGTGGGATTGTCTGGGTTTTCCTGAAGCCTTTTTCAGGCTGTCAGGATTGTAAACTACAAACCTGACCAGATCAAAGTGGGCTTGGGGTAAAACTGCTCTGTGAGATTTGTTTAGGGACTTTTTTTCCCCTGTATCCAGTCACCAGCTTTTTTACTGTGCTCCATCCAGCTACCTCTTCTTAATTTTTACCTCAAATATAAATTGAAAGGATCCACAGAGTTCATTCCTGAGGACTGAAACCCAGGATCTGGGAGCAGACAGCAGCAGCATAAAGAGGAATTCTTCCCTCTCTGGCCTCATGCTGCTTTTCCACCAAAAGGCTTTACAGCCATCTGGATCCCCTTTCAGATTATACCCCCCTTCTCAAAAATCCATAACCTAGCAACCTTATTTAGTGTAAACAAGATCATTCTGCTTTCCTGTTCCTAAATTGTGCTTGGCTCCTGTGACTGCCTTTATAGGATGGCTGCTGGCAGCTGTGATCCCATCACTGGTCCAGAGTGCTCATCTCCAGCAGGATTTTGTAGGATCATTGATCACTGTGTGTTCCAGTGATGATTATTTTTTTCCCTCATTAAAGGAGCTTAGGAAATGGGGGGGAAAAAAGGATTTCAGGAAGTTGTTTAATCCATCTGCTTCTCAGTATTAGAGTGGAGAGGGCAAGTTGCTCTTTGGCTCCATGGAAAGTGATTGGTTTTGGTTCAGCCTGAAGTCAACTCGATTCAAGTGGGATTTTTTTCTTCCAGATGTGATATTTTGGGAGTCCCCATTGCTTCCCACAGCTCTGTGTCATCACCCAGGAATTTTCAAATTCCCTGGAGTGTTTAACACCAATTTCTCTGCTCTGACCCTTCAACTGCCTAGGCTGAGTGTTTCTCATGGAGTTTCCAGTTTGCATTCCCCAAGGAACCTGTTCGTTGGGGAGCACTGCAAACGAGGAAAAGCAACCACAAATGAAGGTGGCAGATTATTCCCACTTGCCTGTGTTCTCATTTCTCTTTTTGGGCAAGAACACACCCAAATTTATTGTGTGTCTCATCACCATCAGCCCATAAAGGGAAGTGGTGGTTCTTTGCCTTCTCTTTTTACCTCAGGAGTACAAAGAAAGCAGGGGGCAGGAGGAGGAGGCAGCAGCACATCCTTTCCCACCACACTTTTAGGAGGAAGAGTGAGCTCACCAGGTCATAACATTGGAGCTGCATGCCAGGAAAAGGGGGGAAAAAAAATAATTACAAATCCCTAAGGCCAAAGGGGAAAAATTCCTCAAGTGTTATTTCATCTCTGAGCAGTGAGCTGAGCTGTCCTTGGGCAGCTCCTGTGAGCCTTTCCGAGAGAAGCTGCCAGCTCTGCTTCAGACCCTCCTGGGAAGTGATTCCCAGCTCTCATTCCTGATGGGAGCTCAAGCAGGGCTCTCCTCCAAACTCTGCTTCCCCCTCCTCCAGACTGTATTAAATAGCACTATTGATTTTATTTTTTTTTTCTATTTATTTTTGCCTGTTTTCCTGGAACTTGCAAAATCAGCCCTGAGCAAACCTCTGGTTTGCTTTTCCAACAGCGCTGGGAGAAAGAACTTGACTTTACAGTGGGTGATGGGAACTGCAGCTGACCCATTTCTGCATGTTTCTCTGCCAGTGGTAGCAAAAACATTTTCCCACTTAAAGGTTCCCTTCAGTTTTAAAGTTCTGGGATTAATTGTTTCATAAACTGTCTGGAATCAGAAGGGCTTGCTGGAAATTGCAGCAGTAATGCCAGATGTGCTGCCAGATGTTGCTTTCCTTAGACTTTCCTATTTTTTTTTCCAACTGCTTTGTCATGTTGTCACATCACTTGCTGTGTCCCCTGCCCAGAGGCAGCGGAGAGGGTTAAGGTTTTGTGTTTGGTGTCAGCCAGCTGGGGAACACAGCCAGGAAATTTCCTGATTCCAGTTCAAAAAAAGCATCGGATCCGCTCTCAGGGAGGAGGGATCAAAGGTCTGAAGTGCTTCGTGCTTGGAGGTCAGTTTGGTTCCTTGGATGTCCAGGCACACAACAAAAAACCACCACCACCCCCAAGCCTGCATGCAGCCAAAATGGGTGAAAAAAATGGGTTTTTTTGTACTGTTTGACACCCAGAAGTTCTTTCTGTTGTTGTGATGGTGCTGCATCACCCCAGCCAAGCTTTGCTGGATCCTGGTACAACTCTGTCTGTGGTGTGAGGGACCTGTTGGGATGTTCCCTCCTCCCAGCACATTAATCCCACTAGTCAATAACCCTGCCAAGCCTTTCCCCATCCCTCACGCTCCTCCATTCCCTGCCAGGTTTGTGGAGTGAAGGATCTGGGCCAGGTTGGATGCTTGGAGCTGGCGCTGGCTGTGCTTCCCCATGGTAGCATCGTTGCTCTTTGAAATTGCACCATGCCAAGAGTTTTTGTTTTCCCCCCTTGCTCAATCCTGTTGTTCCTTGGTTTTGGACAGCAAAGGCCACGGCTCCTGGCTGGAGCAGCAGAGTTTTTTCCCCACTCCACGCCAGGCAAAGGTGATGCAGCTGTGTGGCATCTCTGGGGCGATGCTGGTTTGGGGTTGGCTCTGCAGCTGCCTGTGATTTTCCCATCTCCACACTGCGGATCCTGGACCAGCTCCAGAGACAGAGCTGAAGGAAATTCCTTCCAGCTGCTTGAGGTCAGGGCTTTGCTTTGCTTTTGGGGTCCACGAGGGGGATTTTTTTTGCCTGCAAGTTGAACGAGGGCGTCTCTGGCTGCTGCTTCTTAACACCTGGAAGAATCTTTTTCTTTTAAATATTATCCCGTTAGTCGTAGCCATTAAATAACCCTCCTCTTGTAGAATCATTCCATGGAAGAATACCCTGCTTTGCAATACAACTCGGGCTGTTTCAGAAAGGTCTTGTCAGCTGCTCCCAGTTTAACTTTCAACCGAGTTAATAAGGCTTTTGGTTAAACCTGTCTGAAACACGTTGCGAAACGCCTTTGAAACTCGAGACGCCGTTCACGCCCGCTTGAAACCTTTCCCATCGATAAAATATTTCAGCTTGGAGTTTGGCCACGGCTTAGCATTCACTTTTCCCTGAGATTGGTGATTCCAGGCCTGCCTGTGGCTGGCTCTGCTGGGTGTTTGAAGCTCAGTGTTTCCTGGAGATGGGTTGGCTTTGCCAGCCTGGCCGGTGGGATGCCCGGACCACCAGCTCCTTTCAGTTTCCACGCTTAATGGCTGAGGAGATTCAGTCTGAGTTTACTTTGAACCCCTGTGGAGAAAGTTGTTTGTCTTGAAAGCATAAAGTAAATCCTTCTAAAAACAGGAGTTTATTTACAACAGCAGAGGCAGGAGCCACCGCTCCACCCAGCATGTGGGCTGTATTTAGGTGTCAGGATGCGCAGCACATGCATGGCCCCTTTATGCACTGATGTTATAAATAAATAATAATAAAATTCTTTTTTAAAGGACAGACAGCTCCTTTTAATAAGTAAAACGCCAAGAAGGAGCACACAGTTCAAATCCATGTGGCAAAGCAGCAGGAAAGCAAAAATCTGCAGCTTTCAGCCCATGGCATTATTTTAAGTAGCATCCCTGTCTTCAGGGACCACAGCTCTGCCTCACTCCCCTCCTCCTGCCTGCCTCACTTTCTCTATCTATGAGAAGACAACTGCATCCTTTATTAATCCCTGTGAGATCTCCTGAGGAACTGGCTACGAGGTTGGCCCCACGTATTAAGGGCTTGCTGTGGCTCTAATGGGAATTAATTTGGGACGTGGCTTCGTGAGGTTTGCCTTTCACAGCCCAACTGTAATCAAAGCCAGGCAGGAGCTCACGCTGACCTGTAACACTCCTTTTCTGGCTGCTCGATGGGCCATTAACCAGCACTTGGCTTTTAATTAAAGCTGGGTTTTGTCCTCCTTGGAGAAAGGTGGATGTGCTTGGCCCCACGTAGCTGAGGGAGTGTAAGGAAGGAGATGTGGAGCTCAGGTTGTTCTGCCATTTGTGGCTCTCTGCATCCCGGGACACCATTGTTCTTTGTTATTTTTCATAGAATCATGGAATGGTTTGGGTCCAAGGGACCTTAAAGACCATCCAGTTCCACCCCCTGCCATGGGCAGGGACACCTTCCACAAGTCCAGGTTGCTCTAAGTCCTATCCAAGCTGGTCTTGAACACTTCCAGGGATGGGACGGCCACAGCTTCTCTGGGCAGCCTGTGCCAGTGCCCCCTTTTCTACGTGCAGCCTGTGTCCCTCATCCCAGGGGTTTCAGGGACCTACTGGGGGCCATGGATGCCCCACAAGCATCATCTCCCTGCTCTGAGATGCCTTGACCATGGAGAGAGAAACAGGGAGGTTTTTGTTCTGCACCAGAAACTTTTCATCCTTCTTTATGGCTCCTTTTTTTATTTCTTTTGGCTGCACCCTTGCAAATCTGAAGCAACTTAAAATACAGTTCCTCCCCCCAACTCCCCTTAAAAAAAAAAAAAACAAAAAACCCAACCCCAAAGCTTGGCTGCTTGAAATCATCAGATTTCACTGGAGTCTTTTAAAGTTAACAGTTTCCTGGATCCTGGGCAGACTAACTGATTTTTCCCCTTTAACCTCCGTGTTTTTTGCTGTAACGTTTCTCAGCTGTTGCAGCCAGGAGGGAGGGAGGACCAGGGCAGCTCCAATGTGGAGAAGGTTATTTCACACGGGGTTTGGATGAATTTGGTGTGGGATTCCCTGGATTTGCAGCACAGGGGACGGAAGGGTTGTCCCCAGGAGGCTGAGCCCCCACGACATGGCTGGCAGGTAGGTCATGGCTGCGTTCATGACACCGTTTTGGGGCAAAATCTTAGGGAAATGGTTCCATTGGGAGAAGAGTAGTGGGATGCTGGGAGTTGGTCTGAGCTGTGTTTCTGCTGTTTATTTGCTGAGGGCTGTGATGGTTTCTGGCTGTGCCCATGGATGTGGGGACTGGTGCAAGAGCAGCACAGCTCAGGTGCATACGAGCTTGAGGAATTTTTCTGGCTTGATGGGATTTGCTGCCCCAAATGCAGCCTTGGATGTTCCTTACCCACGGAATCTCTTAAGTGGGATTACCGAGAAGAGCATCACAAGTTAAAAGTTTTGTAAAAGAAGGAAAAGCAACAGTCCAGTGCTGGTTTGTCTTGTTGCCTGTCCTCCAAGAGTTGTCTCTCCTTCCTTGCAAAAAGTCACCTGGAGCTTTCCCAGACCGAGGATATTTCCAAAGGCAGTGATGATCAGCCAAAAGTGGGGCAGCTGAAACATCCTCATGGCCACGAGTGACACCGAGGGGAGCCCCTGAACCATCCCAAATCCCTCTGACCCAGCGGGACTGAAACCCGAACCCAGCCCCGCGACTCCGAGCTGCGCATTAACTCCGCGTTAACTCCGCCGGAGCTGGGAACAAAGGTTTGGGGGCCGGATTGGGCTTTTTTTTTCATTGATTTGCAAAACAAACCAGCTCAGCTGAGCGGAACAGGCGTCGGTGGAGGAGCGTGAGCAGCCGGGCTGGTTGCTGGGCTATAAAATCCCATCCCCACCAGCGCTGGCAGGGGGGATGTGCCGGCTTCCCGAGTTCTCCTAGCGTTTTCCACGTTGGCCGGGAGAGGTTCTGAACATGCGTGTTGGTCTCTGGAGGCTTTAATCAAATCCAGGCTTTACCAGAAATCGCCTCGAAACTTCCAGCGAGCCGGGGAAACTGAAAGCAGCCGGAGCAAGGAGGCTCCCGGGCGGGTATTTGGGGCTGGCGGGGATGTTGCCTTCAGCAAGGGGATAAGTCCCGGTGAGGCAGCCGGGATGAGAGGTGAGTGTGCTCCCCCGTGGGAAGACAGAGGAAAGGCCGAAGGGTTTGGCAAAAAAAAAAAAAGGGGTTTTAGTGGGGAAAGATTTGGGAGTGAGGGTGCTGCTTGGAGAGACACTTGGATTTTGGAGCATTGCACCCTGGCACGCGTGGGTTCAGATCCTGTGGTTTCCCCACTGCCTTCCCACCCCGTGCAGAACGAAGGAGCCGTGCAATTACTGCGCCGTGGAAAAGTCCCCGCTCCAGGGAAGGCTTTTGTTATCCCTCGGTGGTTTTATTTGGGAAACAGGGCTCAGGCTGCAGGTACTTTCCTTGCTTGTAAAACTTTATCACACGTTGCTCTCCCGTGGGCAGAAGGGAAAACAAGGTGTAGTTTTAACTTCCTTCTCTAAGCTGGGGGCAGGGGAACTTTATGCCTGGCCAGCAACGGTTGTGATCATCCGAGAGTGAACTGTTCAGAGAATGATAGGAAGATAAGAGATAATAAATAAGTGCAATTAAAATCCTGGGGGAAAGGATTTGCTGAAGTCGTTATCCCAGGCAGCTGCTCAGGGTTTAATTGGGGCTCTCCAAGGGGAGGGAGGTTTTTTTTTGGTCACGGGTCCCAGACGTGGGACATGACAGCCAAAATTGCTGCCTCTTCCTCTTGGCCGCCTCTCACTGGTGCCTCGGGGCTTTCCTGGGGGGAAGGAGTGTGGGGCTGTGCTGAGGAGTAAAGCTGAAACCTGCACAAGTGCACTTAAACCACCAAACCTGCATCTCAGATGGGAAAAACAAGCAAAGCCTCCTTTACTGAGTCCATAGTCTCCCTATAATTTCTCTCTGGTGCTGCTGTGTGTCCTGGGAATGTCCTTGTCCTCTTCTTTTTCATCTGTGATGATTTTGGTGGGGGCTTCCTATGGATTAAGGAGTCAATCTTAGAAACCACTGGAGGGAAAGGGAAGGCAAACTTGCCTTGCTCCAAAGCTTCCTGGCTCCTTTCAGTATTTTTACCAAATTACTGTGGGGTTTGAGGGACACTGGCTGCAGCTGGGGCTGCTTGGATGCAGTTCCCACCATCCATCTCATCCAGTGTTTAACTTGAAGGATGATGTGTGAAAGGAAAAGAGCTGGAGGAGAAGCTCACAGTGGGAGAAGGAAAATCCCAGCCCCAGCTGATCCAGCCCTGCTTTGTTTTCAGGGTTACCAAGATGGGAATTGGATTTGGGCAAGGAGGGGGCAATGAGTGAGAAGTCATCTCCAGCCCCCTCCACGTCCATTCAAAGGACCACAGGTCTGCAAAGTGCATCCCTAAGGAATTGCCACATCCATGTGTTTTCTCCCTGTCTCCACAGCCTACCCATGAGCTCAGACTTCCAGCATTACAGTTTCAGGATGCCGAACATCGGGTTCCAGAACCTTCCTCTCAACATATACATCGTGGTTTTTGGCACAGCCATCTTCGTCTTCATCCTCAGTTTGCTCTTCTGTTGCTACTTAATCAGGTAAGGGAATGTTGGAAGGGAATGTTCCCCAAGAATTTCCCTGCTTCCAGGCCCATCACTGATCCCTCCATCCCAAAAAGAGGATGGCAGCATCTTATTTCCTTGGCTCACCAATTTCCTTGACATATCTTATGTCAACCTGATGTCCCACAAAGCAGTCACATTATCCACTTAAAACCAGGAGATTCACATTTGCCAAAAAAAGGTGTGGAATTGTAGTGAGCTCCTCAAAAAACCTGGAAAGGGATGTTTTGTGGTCCCTGCTTTCTGCTTAATGTTTCAACACATTTCCCTCTGTAATGAGTAACCCGTGTGCTGCGTGCCTAAGGAATGTTTAATACCTGCTCCGTTGGTTATTGAACACAAATTGCTCCTTCAACAGCACAGTTTGGAGATTAATGATGCAGAGTTGATGTGTTAATCTGAGCAATAGGGGAGCAGGACAGCAGGGTTAAAGGTTATTTCGATTTGGGGCTTGTTTTAATTATTTTATGGGCCATTGGGGAGATTGTTGGGCTGCTAATTGAGAGGAGAAACTCTTCCTGAGGGAGGGAGAATGAGGCAAGTGGGGAAAAAATGCAGTGCCTGAGAATGGAGGTGGTGATGGAGATGAGTTGTGCTGATAACCCAGGATGGGGGCTGACTGGGCTTTGACTTTTGGGAGCAGAGGTCCACACTGCCAGCAGTGGCAGCCAAAATTCTGCATTCCCACAGCTCTTCTCTCCAGCTTTTCCATCTCCTTTCCTTCTCCTCTGTCTTTCTAGCTGGCCCCAGCTCCTTGCAAGCTGTGCATCCATCACATCCCTTCCTTGTCTTCCTGTAAAACAGGTACCCACTCTCTCCTTGCACCACAGCAGCCAGTCTCACAGCTTATCTATCCAGAGGGTGCTAAAAATACTTTATCCTGCTTTTGTAGACCAGGGAAGCAAGGTTTCAGTATCAACCTTTTAAATACTTAATAATTTCCACCCATTTTCAGTTCTGTATGAAGCAGAACCTCATAAAATGTGCAGATGAGCCCAAACCCTGGTTTACCAAGGGGTGATTTGAGCATCATATCTTAATTTTTTTCCCACAATAATGAAAATTGTGTTTTGAAGGTGTATGAAAATAGACCAGAGCTGTTCAGAGGACTCAAGGACTTGTTTTGCTCAGGTGGAGCTTGAGTCTGTATGGCTCTCTTAGAAAACTGAAGAGGTGTTTGGCCTTTGAGAGTATTTTCCTGGGCACTTACTGAGTGTGTTGTGCCCCAAAGAAGGAATAACAAGGAGTAATGTCTGGGAGGTCAAGCCAGAAAATCTTTAAATTTAGAAGCTGGAGGCGTGTTGTAAGAGAGAGAGGGTGAGTAACCGGTGAGAGAAGCCAGCAAGGAAGTGGCAAGTGCTCTGTCTCTTCACGTCTTTAAATCAAGAGCAAGGACCTTTCTGGACCAGACATTTTGGCTCCTGTTCCTGAAGGTGCTATTTAGCAGCCCATGATAGATGGGGGAGTTGGATTAGGTCATCCAGTGATCCCTTTATAGCCCAAAACCCTAGAGAGACTCCACAAATGGCTCTTCAGACCTCCTCCCTCAGCTCTTTTATTGGCAGAGCAGAACCAAAACAGGATCCTCCAGCCCCCACTGGGGAGGGTTTTGCTGTGCCAGTGTCCCAGGAGCATCCACCTCCACGGAAGCTGCTCTGTAACCTCAGCTCCTCTGGGATATGACAGTCTGTGTTTTGGTGGGATTTGGGAAGCACTGTAGGTGGACAACAGGATGAGGACCACCCACCTGCAAGGGCAGAGAGCCCAACAGAAGGATGGGGTGGTCTCCTCCAGAGCTCCAGGGCTCTGCTTCCATCCATGGGGGTTCTTTGGAGGTCAGAGCAGCTCCTGGCTTTCCCATAGGTGCAGCATCAACACAGCCTTTCCTCTCCATCCTTTCCCATAACTCCACATCTCCAGATATTTGGCAAACACCAAGAAAGGCTGCCCCTGCAGCTCTCCCTGCATCCCCAGCTGGGGAGGCATCCAGAGTGTGGAAGAGCCAATATCAGGTATATTCACCTCAAATCACAGAGCTGATGGCATTAAATAAAAGATGTGCTGGGGGAGGAGAGGACATGGGCTGTGCTTTGCAGCTGTGTCAATACAGGCTTTGCTGCTGGCTCCAAGTGCAGGAAAAGTGACATTTTTAATTGGATTGGCTCAAAACAAGAGTCCAGTAGGAATTTCACAACAGAAATCATCGTTGCACTGTTCAGGTGAACCTCAAGATGTTCTGTTGCTGCAGGGCACTCAGGTCAGAGCTCACATCCCTCATGGCTGCTGCCTCTGCTGGGCAAAATTACAGATAAAAAGGGAAGAACAAGGAAATGAGATTTTTCAGGCAGCTGCTCGTGTCTGATCTCTGGTGAATTAATGAAAGTGATGAACTCGTGTTGCCCTCAGTCCCATAAAACCCAGTGCAGAAGGATGCTGAGCTGAGCAGTGCCACCCTTGCTGTGGGCCAGGTCTGCAGCATCCACTCTCTGTGCTTTGCTATGGATCATCCAGGGCTCATCCCTGCCCAGCCTGGAGCTGCTCAAAGTCTCTGGGAGGTGCAGAGTACACAGCCCACAAAAAGCCTTTTTTTTTTTAGGGCAGTTTCCTTCTGCATTCAAACCTACCAGGATCCAAGACAGTGGTTGGGTTTTGTGTTCAGAGAGAGAAATGGAGCTGGGAAGGGTCTGGAGCCCCAGGAGCAGCTGAGGGAGCTGGGAAAGGGGCTCAGCCTGGAGAAAAGGAAGCTCAGGGGGGACTTTGTGGCTCTGCACAGCTCCTGACAGGAGGGGACAGCCGGGGGGGTCGGGCTCTGCTCCCAGGGAACAGGGACAGGAGCAGAGGGAACGGCCTCAGGCTGGGTTTAGATTGGATATTTGGGAGAATTTCTTCATGGTAAGGGTTGTCAGGCATTGGAAAAAGCTGCCCAGGGCAGTGCTGGACATCCCTGGAGGGGTTTAGCAGGATGTGGATGTGGCACTTGGGGACAGGGGTCAGTGGTGGCCTTGGCAGTGCTGGGGGAGCAGTTGGACTGGATGATCTTGGAGAGCTTTTCCAAGCCAAACAATTCTGTGATTCCATGAAGAGCCCAGGGAGCCTGGCTGAGCTGGGGACAGCAACACAATGATGGGATAAAAAGCCAGTGTCCAGGACCTTTCTATTCCTTCTACTATAAAACATCTAACATGAAAATCTCAGAGTTTACCACCAGCCCTCTCTAATAAACCTGAAAGATTTTTTTCCTTTGCATTTTATACACCCATAGTTGTTCACTTGCTGCAGGTGATTCAATCACACAGAGAAGCAGGGAGCTCCCACTCCTGCAGGATCCCAAAGCCCAGGAGAAGCAGTTGTTCCTTTAGGGAGGGTGACAGCCCACAGGATCAGCAGCCAGGCTCTGTGTGGTCCCTTATCTTGGTCAGACATCTGCCAGGAATCCCTGGGGAGTCACAGCACTTGACAGGACAGGGATGGAGCCAGCTCGGACAGGGAGAAGCTGCCAGGATCCGGGCTCTCCTCACGACAGCTGCAGCATCCCCCACCAGGATCCATCTGGCCCAGGATCCTGGCTCAGACACGAGGAGGAGCAGGCTGAGCTTGCATGCTTCAGCACTAGAAGTGCTTGTGCTGCTCCCCAGAACCTCCAGGGAGGAGGTTTTTTTTGGGAAAATCTCCCTGTCTGGCTCAGCATCAGCCCAGGGCGTTTTAGATTGCAGCAGATCCATGTCCAGGTGGTCGCTGCTTCCCCACCACTGGTCCGAGGTGCTCCAGTGGCTCATGGAGGCCAAACCCTTGGTGGTCACTCAGTGCTCCATACAGAGGGATGCTGCTTCCCATTCTGGGCCAGTTTTCCCTTGTCTGTGGTCTCCAGCAGCATGCCTGGCTTTGCTCCCCATCTGTGTTTCATAACCGCCTTCCCAGCCACCGGATCCCTGCGGATTGGGCCGGTTTCATCCTGTTCTCTCCATTGTTCCTGCATCTTCTGCTCATGTTTCTGTTCAGGGTCACTGCCAGAGGGATGAGACCCCAGTCTCCTCCTCCTTCTCTTCTTCCTCCTCCTCCTCCCTGCCTGCTGCAGTGTTTTCCATGGTTCCTCAGGCAGATTCCTGCCAGGCAGCATGGTTGGAGCAGGAGGGATGGCTCCCTGTGAAATTTGGGACTCAGGAGCCTTTCTGTATCTCTCCTTGCAGCATTAAGGTGCTTTTTTAACCCATCCCTCAACTTCAAAGGCCCACAATATTTTGAAGGAGGGTGTCAGACATAAGGAAATATTTTTCCATCCCATTTTTATAACTTCCCCACTGCAGCGTGGCAGGGTTGGAAAACCCCCAGGAGCACAGGTTGAAACAGCCAGGGATTTCAGACAGCCCTCAGAATATTTTTGGAGAAGAGAAATTCCAGGCAAGGGGGTTTCCCATCTGAAATCACACTCAGGGCTGGCTGGGGAAAATATTCCTATGGCTCTCCAAGCCCTGCAGCCACACACTGACTCTGTATTGAAAGACCTTGGCCAGCTCTTCAGCCCTGGGAACTTCCCTCTTGAGTTTTCCAAGCACTTTATTAAATGCCATCTCTGGTAATGAGAGGCAATATCGGTTATTTTAATTTTCAGTGTATTTATTTTAGGAGCATAATGGATTTCTCCAGCCAGCAGATGCCTGTGGAGCACTCTGCTGGCTCTGACTGGAGAGGGGAGACTGGAGAGGGAGGGGATGGAACCAGCACTTTGCTTGTGGCCTAAAATTCCTGCTGGACTTCCACTGCAAGAATAGGTTCATCCCATTCATCTCCATCCCTCAGTTTGCTCCAGGAGTGGATGTGGTTTGGTTGATTGTAGAATTGAGGATAAAGCTGATTTTGAGGAACCCAGTGTCAGCCAAGCAGTGTGATGGGGGCTTTGGTGGGAAATCTCTGGGCAGGGATTCTCCTTCCCTGTCCCTGCTGGAGAAGGAGCAGGGCTTTCCTCAGCTCTGACCCCTCATCCCTTGAAAAACTGCATTCAGTGCATTCAGTGTTGGAATTATTGCCAGCAGAAGTGGTTGGAAACTGAGGGGGTTTATGGCAGATTGGGATTTCCTCACCCTCTTTTTCTGGTGTTAACCATGTGGGTGATGTCTGCTTGGAAAACCAGGGAGGTCAAAAGAGGGATAAGGCAGGAGTTGTGTGTTTTGGGATGGAGTGACAGGGAAAGCTGGATGTTGCCTAAACATGTCATTTCCTGTGGCCATTCTCATTTCTGAAATGCAAAAATTTAAATATATAACATGTTAAAGCTGGAAAGGAGGGAAGTGGAATGTTTGAGGTATTACAATAATCCTGATTTTTTTTTTTGCCTGACCTCCCATTTCTCCCTGGTTTCATTTCAGGCTCAGGCATCAGGCACACAAAGAGCTTTACGCCTACAAACAGGTGAGAGGATCTTTTTAACTTTTTTTTTTTCCCATTCCCTTCTCCCTATGCCAAATCCATCATTTTCCTCATGCTGTTCCCTCAGAGGGCAGTTGTAACATCTAGGCCAATCTGTCCTTGCTGATTTTATTGTTCCCTGCCAGCTGGGCCTCCCAGGACCATCCTTCACCTGCTCATCCACACAAATCTCTCAGTTTTCCACTGAAATCCTGAGCAGTGGGAACATCTCCACCTCTGGAGCACCCAAACCTCTCCAGAGCAGTGATGCCATCACTCCCTCAGTCACCAAACTTCAATTTTGTGGGGTCTGGATGTGCTCCCAGCTTTGGACCTGGCTGTTCCAGATCCCTGAAGCCAGGGAACAGCTCCATGGCAAACCCAGCTCTTCCCTGCATCCACCTGCACTTACCAATTTAAAATAAATACAGCCCAGAGGTGGGTGTCAGGCTGCTGCTTCCATGTCCTGTTTTCTCCAGGATTTGTGGGATTTTCTGCCTCTGATCCCTTGATCCATGCAGGAAGCTGGGTGGAGTTGAGCTGAAAACACACAGTTGTCCTGGATTTATAGCCCTGTCCAGGTGGATGGAGGGAAAATGAAGTGGTAGCACAAGAGGGTTCAATTTGGGAGGAAACCTCCTGGATTTGGTCCTTGTGGTTTTACCTCTGCCAGCTTTCCCCTACTCCTGTCCCTGGTGCTCCCTGGCTGTGCTGGGTTTACTGGGGGGTTTCCAGTTCTGCTGGGACACTCAATGGGATCCCTTTGTGGAGATTTTTCCTGGGAATGCTCATGGCAGAAGCTCTGTCCTGACCCCAAGTCTTTGCCTTGCAGGTCATACTCAAGGAGAAGGTGAAGGAGCTGAACCTCCATGAGGTGAGCACATCCTGGGACAACAAAAAGCTCCCTCACCCTCCTCTTCCTCACCCTGGGGAGGGGGAAAACCCTCAAATTCCAGGCCTCTGGGAGCAGAGCATGCAGCCAGCTGTGCTTTGGAAATGGGAAAAGATCTTTTGCAGAAGTCTGGATTAAACCCTCCCTCCTCCTGGCTCCCTTTGGCTTTTCTTGCATTACTGTTATTTATTGTGTTCTTCTTATCACACTGATAAGAAGCTGTGGATAAGGGGAGGCCAGGGCAGGCTGGGCCTTGTATAAACAGTGTCCCTGGGAGGGAACATCCCCTCTGGCCCTGCCACCTCGGGGTGTGACAACATCCAGCACAGCTCTGGGCAGAGAAAACTGAAATCTGGGATAAACACCCTCCCCTGGCTCCTGGAAGAGGCAGATCCTCCTCCCTCCCTGCCCTCTGAGGGATGAAACACCTTAGCTTATCTCCATGGCCTTCCAGGCTTTTGGGGGCTGAGCATTTCTAGTCACAGCCCCTTTTTTTCCTGATGAATTTGAGCAGGAATCTGCACAAATCCCACGTCAAAGCACAGCCTGGATTTATTTATTCTGCTAGAGATAACAAAAATGCCCACCCACATCCGGGCACGAGGCTGCTCATCTGCTCAGCACCAGCTCCAGTTGTTTATAAGCCACTGTTTATTTTATTTTAATCCCCTGAGCAGAGCCCATCCCACGTTTTATCCTGACCCTCTGCTCCCACAGCCCCCAGGGTAAAATCCTAAGGAGTTTCCAGCAGTCCCTGCTGCAGGCCCCTATTTCTGATCCTGCAGTGGGGTTTTTTGTCAGCACACAGGCTTCAAAGCACTTCCTGGGGTGAGGAATGGGTTGGAGGAGGGATTTGGGATTGTGCCAGAGCCAGGAATGGCCTCAACAAGGCTCAGCCCTCCTGCACCTCTGTTCCCAGCTGTCTGCAGCTCTCCCAGCTTTTGGGGAGGATGAGGCCTCTGTGGGGAAGAGGACAGAGCTGTTCAAGCTCTTCCCTGTGGGATTTGGAAAAGCCTGGGAGAGTTTAGCTCAAAAATATCCCATTTTGGGCATTTGTGTTTTGGCCTTTGCAGTCAGTGCTTCTGGAAAGCAGAGGTCGGGGTGGGAATTTCCCAACATGATGGGGCAGCTGCCCAGAGCCCACCCAGCTCTTCCCTCCCTTCTCTGGGTCTGGTTTTCCCCTTTTTCCATCACTCTGCCTCTCCCAGGCCCTGGGGGAGCTCAGGATGTGTGTGTGTGTGTGTGTGTGTTCCTCAGGGGATGACCCCAACAGCTGCACCTGGCCCTGGTGCACTGAGAGATCCCAAGCCAGGGAGGATGGGAAAACCACCCAAGAATATCCAAAATCCCCTGGGATATCCAAAGTGAGTCAGGAGGAATTGGCTGTGAGGATGAAGGAGGTTTTGGCTGAGAAAACAGTCACCAGCTTTCCCAGCCTTGGGATAGGCATGGCAACAGCCCATTGCCTTTTCCTCTTCCCAGAGGTGTCCCTGAAGATGCAGGGAGCAGCGTGGATCCATCCCCCTGCACCCTAAAACCTCAAACACATCCCAGCTTTGGGGCTCTGCTGTGGAGGCTCCATGGTCCCTTCCAGCTGGAAAAGGAGACCTGAGCCTCAGCCTGTGATCCTGAAGCTTGGGCTTGAAAATTTGGGAAGGCTTTAGGGGAAATTTCATCCCTGTGAGGGTGCTGAGACCTTGGCACAAGTTTTCCAGAGAAGCTGCAGATCCCTGGAAGTGTCCAAGGCCAGGTTGGACGGGGCTTGGAGCAGCCTGGGATGGTGGAATACGTCCCTGCCCACTGCAGGGGGTGAACTGGCTGACCTTTAAGGTCCTTTCCAACCCACACCATGCCATGAATCCATGATTTGGGTAGTTTTTACCTGCAGGTGTTGCTGTCTGAGCAGTGACATTGACTCCCTGTGCCTCCCAATCCCGCAGATCTGCGCCGTGTGCCTGGAGGAGTTCAAGCCCAAGGACGAGCTGGGGATCTGTCCCTGCAAACATGCCTTCCACAGAAAGTAAGTGTGGGCAGGGCTCCTGGGGGCTCCTCCCAGCCCAGCCCAGCCGGGGAACGGCAGGAAAAAGCTCCAGCTGGGAATTGGGGCACGGGGAGCAGCGGTTTGGGAGCTGGGAAAGGGATTGACAGCTTGGGGATCTGGGGTTTGGCTTGTGGGATGGGCTGGGTTAGGAGGTGGCCTTGGGGATCCTCGTGGATCACTTCTAACTCAGTCTGTAATTCCATGGAAAATGGAAATATATGTATTTTATATAGCTGTGGTTTATATAAAACAAACCCACTAAAATTTATGTTACTATATATTATAATATTTTATATAACAATACTATATAATATTCTATATGCTAAAACTACATAACATCTTACTATGTATTACAGATATTTTTGTATACTCTGTGTATTTTATATTTTATATACTCTGTGTATATATATATTTATATTTACATATTATATATTTTACATATTTATATATGTATATATATTTATATATACATACATTTTATATATTTATACATTTATATATATGTTATCCCATATATACTGTATATACTATACAT
>WEIU01017859.1:57226-75368 GCA_013389925.1 Aegithalos caudatus
TGGCGCCCAGCGACCTCCGGGGACATCGCCCGCGACGGTCCCCGGGCTTGCGGCGCCTCCCGCCCGCAGAACGCGCCCGGTGCCCGCTCCCTCCTCTCCGCCTTCGGTTCTTTTGCCTTCGCGGTTCCCAGCAGGAAACGCTCCTGGAGTCGTCGTGCTGCGGTCGGGTGTCCCCCTCGGCACTGGTGTCACCCCCGGCGGTGGCTGTGCGGGGGTCTCCCGGGTTTGGATTCCCTCCCCACGCCCTCCTCCTCGGCTACCTCAGGGGCCTGGAGTCCCTGTAAGGGGCACCATCCCGCAGCCAGAGCCATGGCAGAAATCCCGGCCTTTGGGATCATCCCGTCGCTTCCAGCCTGGCCCCCGGGGGTCTCTGGGCAGCGTTTTCCTTTGCCAAAACACCCCCAAACCCCTCATCAGCGCCTGGGGGGGGAGCTGGGCCAGCCCTTGGCCTCTCCGACCACAGGTTTTGGGGTGTCCCTGCCATCCTCCGCAGTCGCATTCCCGGCCTTTGGGGGAGGGGGGTGTCAGTATTACACGGCAGTGGCTTTCCCGGGGCAGGGCTGGGGGGCCTCCTGGTGCCGTCCCCCCTCCCAAAACACCCCGGGACTGTTTATGGAGCGTGGAGCCTCATAGACGTGTTTGTACACTACAAATTCTGCAGCAGAATATTTTTTAAAACATTCGCTGGTTTTGGGTTTTTTTTGTTTGTTTCGTTTCGGTTTTGGTTTTTTGTTTTTTTTTTTTTTTCCCCTGTTTGTTTGGTTTTTTTGTAAGCTCTATTTTTGTATATTTAATTGCTATTTGAAAATTCTAATAATGCGTCTTTTTTGCTAATCACACTCTTCTTAAGGAAAAAACAGGAAAGAAAAAAAAAAAACAAGAGTTTGCATGTGATTTGACTTGAAATGTAAATAAAAGCAGGTTTTGGAAGCGGGGGTGTGTTTGCAGGGGGTCTGTGGCCCCATCCCTTGTTCCCTGTCACCCTGGGGATGTCCCCAGCAGGGGAGGGAGGGACCACAGGGCTGGAAGAGGGGCGGGTTTGGGGTTGGGGTCACCTTGTCCATGTCCCCTTGCCCCAGCATCCCTGTCCCAGAGCAGAGCCGCTGGGGACAGCATCCCTTGAGGGCAGGCTGGCTGCGGAGCACCCCAAAACATCCAGATCTGAGGGATTTTGCAGGATCCAGGCACAGGGGAGCTTCCCTTAGGGAGAGGATATTCCTCCCACCAACCTTCCCAGCCCAAATCCCGGCCCAAAGCCTTCATCCTGACTTCCCGCGGGGTTGGGAGGGGTTCAGCTCCCAGCTCAGCGCTGCGGGATTTCCGGGGGTGCAGCTCCAACCCCGTCTCCTTCACTTTTTTCTACTCCTCCTCTTCCTCAAGGCTTGACCAGGCGGGTGAAAAAATCCCTTTGGATTGTGCCCGTGGGGGTGGCTGAGCTGGGGTCACCCCCGGCTGGGATCCCTGCAGGACCCTGGTGTGAAGGAGGAGGTGGGACTCGTACGTGTCCTGTCCCTGTCCCTCTGTCCCTGTCCCGCTGTCCCTCTGTCCCCGTCCCTCTGTCCCTGTCCCGCTGTCCCTCTGTCCCCGTCCCTCTGTCCCCGTCCCTCTGTCCCCGTCCCTCTGTCCCTGTCCCTCTGCCCCCGTCCCTCTGTCCCTGTCCCTCTGTCCCTGTCCCGCTGTCCCTGTCCCTCTGTCCCCGTCCCTCCGTCCCCATCCCGCTGTCCCCCGATCCCTGCCTGCGGGGCTGCTGCCCTCTAGTGCCGGATCCCGCCTGGACATCACCGAAAGCACGGAACCCTTTGGATGAGGAGGAACTTTCAAACCCATCCCATTCCATCCCTACCATGGTCAAGAGCAGCTTCCACCAGCCCGGGTGGCTCCAAGCCCTGTCCAGCCTGGCCTCGGACACTTCCAGGCATGCAGGGGCAGCCCCAGCTGCTCTGGGAAATCCATTCCAGGGCCTCTCCACCCTCGAAGGGCAGAATTCCTTCCCAATATCCCATCCAGCCCTGTCCTCTGGCAGTGGGAAGCCCTTCCCTCAAGGTTCTGTTCACCTCCTCCAGCAGGGACTGAGCGCCTGGCTGCCCTTAGGGCCATTTTTGGGATGAGGAGCTCGCTGGGTGACTTACCCCTGCACAGAACATTTATTTTTGGTGTTTCCACCCCCCTGGAGTGATGCTGTGCCCTCCCCACCAATCCCATTCCTATCAATAATTAGGAATGAAGTTTTTTATCAAAGCCAAAAATTCTGCCATTTCCCCCAGAATAACTAATGCTCTTAAAAAAAATACTTTCCCCTCCTTTAAAATGTTTTGAAACACAACTCATTCCCAAAGCCTGAAACATGCAGGGAGAAACAATCAAGGAATGCCAACAATTACTTTCAATGAGCTAAAAACCAAGTGGGGTCAACCCCAACTTCCCCAGCACATTCCTGCTCATTCCCATCAAACATCCACTGTGCTGGAGCTCCAGGAACGAGACACAAAGCAAACAGAGGGTCTGAAGCATATAAAAAATAACTGTAATCTTTTATAACAAGAAGAAAAAAACAAGCAGTTTACCAAAAAAAGATAGACAATAAGCCAGGAATTTTGGTGCTGGGATCAGACCATACTGGATCTACTCAAAAATTGAGAGAAAAAGGAGTTACACACGCTCATGTACGGAGTGAGGAAGTGGAAAAAGTGGAAAATTTGCAGGATGCTGTGCCCAGGGACACCAGTGCCTCAGGGCAGGAACTGTGGGATTGCTGCTGGGAACTCAGATTTCCCAGCTCTCCACAGAACCAGGGCAAGGTGGCTTCTGTGCTTAATAAAAGCCAGGCTTTTTCCTGTGTATCCCAAGGATTCCCACAGCCTCCCCAGCCTTGCCTATCACTGACCCATTCCATCAAGGAGCCACACACGTCCCAGGCACATGGATATTCCAAAAAGCCAAAGTTTCTGTGCCTTTTCCATGAGTTTTGGCCATGGGGGTGGGTGAAAGGCCAGCCAGGTGTGTTAAACTCTAGGTGGTAAAGCAGGAGCTGAGTCTAGAAACCCTTCAGTCAGCACTGTGGAAATGGAGATGTTTTTAATGGAGAGTTTGGGAACCTTTGTGTGATTTCATGAGGAATGAATAAAGGAGAACTTGAATTCATCTGATTCCAAACAGGCTGCCCAGAGAAGCTGTGGCTGCCCCTGGATCTCTGGAAGAGCAAAACCCTGGAAGGTTTGCAGCAGTCTGGGATAGTGGAAGGTGTCCCTGTCCATGGCAGGGGTGCAATGAGGGGCTTTGAGGTCCCTTCCAACCCAAGCCATTCCCTGAGCTGTATGATCCAGCTTCCAGCCCTCACCTCTCCAATACCACAGAGCAGGACACAACTGGAACTTGTGTTAGGCTGCAGGAAAAACATTTTCCTGCCCTGCCAGCACAGATCCCCTTCCATGAGCGTTGTGTTCCTTTCCCTGATTTTACCATGATCAAATCCCTGGCTGTGTGCAGAATCCCAGCTCACAGTCAGCTGAGGTTCAGAGACAAACACAGACAAACCCAGCAAAGCAAACGCCCCTGAAGCCGTGGTTTCCTCCCTTTGCAGGGGTTGTGCCACACAAGGAACCCACCTTGGAGTGCTCAGATCTCAGGATACAGCAATGGGCAGAGCCAGGTGGGATTCACAAGGCAGGGAAGGGCTCAGGGCTGTCCAGAACTTCCAGCCAGGCTCACAAGGGCATCAGAGCTGGAAATTGCTTTCTCTGGGAAGAAACCAGGACTGGAAGGGTGTGTTTGGGTCAGGGTGATATCCTGGGATAAACCCTGACACCATGACCTGATCTGAAGGATCTGAAGAGCTTTCCCTGTGCTCCATGGAGCTGCTCACTGGGAAGCCAGGGCAATTCCAAAGCTGTGTCTCCAGGAGCTCACATCCCAAGGGAAGCTGCAGATACCTCGTTGCTTTTAGAGAGCATTTATTGAGCGTGCAGGATCCATTCCAACCCCCCCCATCCCGAAGGTGCAACTTCCACAGGGGCTCCACACCTCAGTATCCTGCTCACAGGCTGTGTGGCAGCATGCACAGGGAAAAGAGGGAGTACAGCATGCATGGAAAGGGGAGAATTCCCCCAAAAGGACAGGAGTGTAGCCATTTTAAAGTGTAACACGGAATACTACAGAGATCCAAGTGTGACTGAAGGAAGTGTCTCTTTGGTGGAGTTTGGTAACAGAGAGAGAAAACCCCAGACAGACAAACAACAAATATCCCTATTCCATCAAATTTAGATCTCCAGGCTGGAGGCTGACATTCCTGACAGCATCCCAAAGGGTGCTGAGGACTGTGCAGGAGTGCTGGAGGCTGCAGTGGGACTCACCCTGAGGCACAGAGCCGTGCTGTGCTGTACCAGGACAGAGAGGATGTGTGGAGCAGGGCTGAAGCCTGGCTGAGGGCATAGCTGTGTCCCAGTGTGGATCCAGTGGGACATATGGAGTTAGTTACACACACCAGGGCTGTGCTGATGCTCTTCCTCCTTCCCAGATCGTTTTCCAGCACAGGGAGAAGCTCTGATTGCAAACACAGAAGGGACCTCGGCATCCCAAGGGATCCCACTGGAAGGAGCAGAGTGTCCCTGCTCTGCTTTGTCACCATCATTAAACACAGATAAAAACTACCTGAAAAGGGCAATTCCATGTGACTGAAATGCCCCACAGACCTTCCCACATCCAGCCAGTGTATCCCAATCACATCCTTTGCAACAAACCCGTGCTGTAATCCCAGCTGGATTCCAACTCTTCCAGACACCCATCCCCACAGGCCACCCCAGTGGGGGCTGTGACACAAAACATGGGCTCAGTGACCCCCAAAGCACGGGCTCAGTGGCCCAGGGAATGTCCTGAATCCATAGGTCCAACACAGATCCTGCCAGGAGTCAGGCTGAGTCCAGGAGTCCCAGGAAAGCACCGACTGCACCGAAGTAACCCTGAGGAGCAGATGGGAACACCCAGTGAAAAATCCATGGGCACACACCTGACACAGGAACAGCAATGGCCACAGAATCAGGGAATAGCTGGGGTTGGAAAGGATCAGTGTCACCCCCTGCTATGGACAGGGACACTTCCCACTAGCCCGGGTGGCTCCAAGCCCCATCCAACCTGGCCTTGGACTCTTCCAGGGATCCAGGGGCAGCCACAGCTGCTCTGGGAAATCCATTCCACTCTCAAAGGGAAAAATTCCTTCCCAATATCCCATGTAACCCTATTCTCTGGCAGTGGGAAGCCATTCTCCCTTGTCCCATCACTCCAGGCCCTTGTCCCAAGTCCCTCTCCAGCTCTATTGGAGCTCCTTTAGGCACTGGAAAGCCTCCCTGGAGCCTTCTCTTTTCCAGGCTATTACACACAAAGAGTCATTTTAACAACATACAAAGGAGAGGGGAAAGCTACAACTACAGGGAGGCACATTATAAAATAGAAAATAAAATAAATAAATAAAACAAAACAATTAAAAAATAAAAAATAAAATTAAATAAAATNTTGGTGAATTTAAAGACAGAATAGTAAAAATCACTAGGTAGTTTGCATAAAAAAAAAGAGAAATCAAATCAAATCAAATAAAATAAAATAAAATAAAATAAAATAAAATAAAGCTGTGACTGTAGCAGCAAAGCCCTGAGCACCTCCTGCACTGTGTGCACCCAACAGCTCCACATGGCTGTTTCCAGAGCGCTCCAAGGATTTGCATTTTGCCATGAGACAATTTTTAAGAAGGAATTTTACCTCATGTTCCAAGAAAAGTGCTTTTAACTGTCCCTTTGACCAGTAGTCCAGGGCATAGGCCAGGAGCCTCATGGAGATGGTGTTGATCCGAAGGAAGTTGCCCACAAACACCACACGGTTGATGTTCTGCAAGTTTTCAGGAGGAAAAAAAAAGGAATATTAAGGCTAAATTCTATTTTTTTTTTTTTTTTGCTTGCAATGATGAAAACTCTATGTGGAGAAGGGGCTGGAGCACCAGGAGCAGCTGCAGGGGCTCATCCTGGAGAAGAGGAGGCTCAGGGGGACCTTGTGGCTCTGCACAGCTCCTGACAGGAGGGGACAGCCGGGGAACAGGGACAGGAGGAGAGGGAATGGCCTCAGGCTGGGCCAGGGGAGGTTCAGGTTGGATCAGTTGGGAAATATTGGGAAAATTTCTTCATGGAAAGGATTGTCCAGCCCTGGCACCCAGGGTGAGCCCCCATCCCTGGAGGGATTTAGCAGCCATGTGGATGTGGCACTTGGGGACAGGGGTCAGTGCTGGGGGAATGGTTGGGCTGGATGATCTTAAAGGACTTCTCTGACCTAAATGGCTCTGAAATTCCATGGGTAAGTTCCTGCTTGAAGTGTCTGGCAGAATGTGCAGAACACCACACACAATTCCAGCTTTGAAAGCAGGACCAGGCCATTTTAAGCCACCCCCTGCCTCAGACTCTCCCACAAATTCCCAGGCCAAACTACAGCCTTTCTAACTCAGGAATTTGGATACAATTGCTGATTTTCCTACAAAATCCTTATACTGCCTGGGAACACTGCTCATCAAGTGCCATCTCCCCCACCTCCTCCCAGCTCTGGCCTTTGATTCATCATGAAATAGCTGAGTGACTCTTCTGTTAAACTGGGGGAAAAAACCTAATTAGGAGCCCATAACCAACAAAAATTTTAAAGAAAGAAAAAGACCAAGCAAGTAGTGATTATTTTGGATTTAAACCAGACATCCAGTCTTAACTTTTCCATCCCAAAATAGTTCTGATCCAAGCTCTGAAGCTTTCTTCTTCTCCAACACAAAAATAATTGAGCTCCTCCTCTTTCTGAGGAATCAGGATCAAGTCTTACATGTTCCTGCACTCATATCCTTCTATGGATTTTCCTTCCAGGGATTCACTAATTTAACACTTCCCCTGAACTATTCAGGATCCTCTTTTCATTCAGCTGAGCTCCAGAACAAGGCATTAGCAGATATATTATGAGCAAGGCTGTTTAGGACATGTCTTGCCTCATACTGGCTGCAACGAAGACAGAGCCAGAGGAGTCAGGAGGATGCTGGATTCCATGGAAGCAGGCTCAGGATGGAATGCAGAGCATGTCTCTGCTCTTTCATAGCCCTGTACAATGCTGCTTGACATGAATGCAACAAGGCAGCACTGTAAAGAAGCTGAAAGCACAAAGATGCAGCAACTGCCGTGGCAGTGGTGGGGCTTGGCCAAGAAATCCAGAGCAACTTGTAAAAACAACACAGGAGAGGATATCCAGCCTCTACACCCTCTATCCCTCCTTTCCTCCTCTCCTGCTGGTTCCCAGAGCTGTTCCCAAAGAGAGGCACATCCCCCAAGCAGGCAGCAGCACACAGGTGATGATTCAGGCAGGGAGCAAGGGAAGAGATTCCCAAAGTACCTCGTTAAGGGCACACATCCGTGCTATGGAGCCGATGTTGTTGGTGATGGTGATTAAAGTGGCCCTGGCCAGGTCCTCCTTGCTGACAGATTCCCTCTTCTCCTTGCTCATCATGTTTCCAAAGCTGTAAAGACAGTTTTGTGGTTAAAGATCCCATCAGAATTCTAGGAGAAAATGGGAACTGCTAATTTAACCAAAGTGATTCATCTTCAAAGACTGATTTCTAACTTGAAAAAGCCCTGCTATCCACAACTCACATCTCTTAGGAACGGCTGCTCTCCTAAGGCACCTAAATCCAGTTTCTCATCTTTGCAGGATGACCAGGGGAAACAACCCCAAACTGGGAGCCAGGCAGGCATTACCTGGATGCCACAGCCCAGCCTGGCAGCCCGAAGCGCTCGTAGTCCCCTCCGTAGATGTCCCTCACCAGTTTGTCCACCTTGGTGCTGTCCCCGTGGGAAGCCATCTCCAGGGCCTCCTCAAACGTGGAGCAGCCTGTCAGAAGGCAGCAGAGGCCAAAGAAGGTTCCCCCTCCAAGGCTGCAAGAAAAGCAAAATGAAAATGAAAGCTCAGATTGTTCAGCATTTTCCTTGAAGTCTGTTTGTCTCATGTAACCCACAGCCTGTAAGGAATCCCTCACTGCCTTTGCACAGGACATGTTGTGAAATAAGACCTGGATTTTTTATATTACACTGTCCACGTTCTTCCCAGCATCCAGAGATGTTAAGCTTAAAACAAATGTTAGTCCTGAGAGATAACTGGAGTGTCAGGGCAGATAAATCCAAAGATTTGGGGGGAAAAACCTGTCTTGCTCATTTTACAGCACACAGATGCCACTAATAATGTCTAGTAAGAATGATAACTACTGAGGGAATTTAAAATTATTATCATTATCATTACTACTATTACCTTTCAGGGAACCCAGGGAAGCTTAAAGCCACAGAACTCTATGGTTTTGCCAGAGCACAAAAGCCACATCTTAAATGGGCAGCAACTGGGGAATTACTGCTATGCCATTATCCCTTCCACCAAAATCTGGCATCTTTTGGGAGTCAGGATGAAAATATCAACTTCTTGGATCAAAGCTAAGAGTTGTTAACAATCCCAAAGTACATGATCTCATCAAATAAACAAATAAAGCCCTTAAATTCCTGCAGCAGAGAAACTGGAAAACCAGCTTTGATGGAGACTGGCTGCAGTAAAAGACACCAAAGCACGAAATCCAGATCCTCTGTTCCAGGAGGGATCTTTGTTGGCAGGGAGTAACTGCAATAAGAGCATGAACTTGATCATTTCCCTCACCACCTTGATTGCATCTTATCCCTAAAAATGCCATTTACAGAGCAGGAATGTGCTCCAGACCCTAAAACCAAAGAGCCCAGCACTCACCTGGTGCCTGTTACCCGTTTATAGTTGTCTTTGGAATAGACAGCCAAAATGCTGACCCCTGAGCCAATGTTCACCAGGAGGAGAGGATAGGGATTCTCCAGGTTGAATGGGAGCTTCTGGCACCTCTCAGCATCTGTTGGGTTCTCAAAATAGTAACACTCAGAGTGGCCATTGAAGCCCACGGAGTCGATGTACAGCACTCCTCTGACAAGGCAATCCAGCTCATCCAGCTTACAAAGCTCGAGGTCACCCATCTGGTGGGAAGGGAAAAACAGGAATATTGAAGAAGTAGCCAGGGATTTGAAATGTTTATGTTCAGGGCTGGAAAAATGCATTCAGTGTCAATTCAATCCAGCTATGTCCATGCTCCCTGTAGAGGTTGAGGGAGAGCAGATCACAGGAGAGCACAGGGACTCCTAAGTACTGCAGCACTCGGGTGTGGAACAGGGGAAAACAATCTGGATCCACAGATGGACACTGGGAGAATTCCAGCAACCCCCACAGGCCAGATTTAAGCCCTGATGCTGAGGCACTGGTGTGAAAAGCCAGGAGGAAGAACTTGTAGTGTTTGACCAAAATATCCCACAAAACCCATCCAGAGGAACAGCAAAAAACAGCGAGGAAGTTATAAAATCATTTTCCCCTCATGTCACTGCCTTGACCATGCAGAATTGGGTATTAGGAAAAACTTAACAGAAAGGTGTTGCCCAGTATAGTGGTGGAATCCCCATCCCTGGAGGGATTTAAAAGCATGGATGTGGCACTTGGGGACATGGGTCAGTGGTGGCCTTGGCAGTGCTGGGGAATGGTTGGATTTGATGATCTTAGAGGCCTTTTCAGCCTTAATGATTCTCTAAAAGCCTCTTTTTAGTTGCATTTTTCCAAGCCCTGACTAAACAAATATTTATCACATGTTTTTCACCGTGAACAAGGATCCCACTGAGAATGAAACCCCATGATGATGTCCAACCCCAATCCTGACAGTTACATTTACCACCAAATCTGCCTGAACCTCAACCAGCCCATTCACACAGGTGTTAGAAATGAAACCAGGTGAGCAAAGGAAGAAAATAAAGCAGGAAAAAGACAGCAATGAGTTAAAAAAAAAAACAAACACAAAAAACAAAGAGATTAGCACAAGATGAGATTAAAAATAGAGAGGAAGATTTGTAAGAAAGATCATTAGTGGATAATTTTAGAGTTCAGGGCAGGAAGTGTTTTTAATTTGGAGACGCCAACTCGACTCCACACGCCAAGTTTAACTGAAGTTAAGGACAGCACCAAAACAAAGATTTAGAGAAATTTCAGAGTGTTCAGAGAGAACTTTTCTAGTTTGAAGCTTTCAAAGAAACACCACGACCAGACCCTAAGGGGTAGAGAAGCCAAAGATGCCTACTGTGCGAAAGTCCTGCTCAAATTTGTACGCTCCACCTCCCGTGGCACACAGGGTGGTGTGGAGGCTCGAGAAGTGCTTTTCGCTCCCCATTTGGATAAAAGCAGGCATGTCATGGGTAGGAAAGCGGATAAAGTGCAGATTGCCTTTACGTCCACACAGGGTAAGGTCCCTGAGCTCCAGGTGCACGTCCCGGATGCCTGTGGAGCCGTAGGCTACGTTTGATGTCAGGTATTTGCGGATGCTTTTGAGGTTTTCCACTTCTTCCTCTTCTTCTTCGGCCGTGATGTCCTTGGGTTCAAAATAAACCAGTTTTACCAAGGTGCCTCCGATGTCCAAGCCAAACCAGGGAAAGACTGGAGAGAGAAGACAAAGAGAAAATGAGACAGGCACAGCACGAGCAGCTTTCTAGAGGAAGGTTGGAGCTTGATGGGTTTTAAGGTCCTTTCCTACCCAAACTATCCTGTGATTCCATGAAAACAATTTTCATTGAATTAATTCATGCAGATCTGTAAGGACCCACGTGGTCTCCCCATTTTCAGGAATGTTGTCTTTGACAAGACACTCCTCCAACATGAGCACAGCTCCTGTTTAGGGATCCTTCATGGTCAGAAGCTCCAAATATTTGCTGTACTCAACAACGCTCAAACGCTGCCATCCCTCCCCACAGGTCTGACAGCTTCCATAGCCCTGCCAGATCCTGTTGAAGGTTTAATCCCCAGCTATTCTTCTTCCCAAGTTCTGAACCAGAGCCAGAGCCACGGATCACACCAGTGCTTTTACATCAAAGGGATGTACAAACCTTCCCTAATTACAACACAGGGCTGAGGTAGACAAGTAATCTATGAGGCCGCAGGGAGACAAAAACAAATGTCTAATTGGATTATTTTATTAGTCAAATTCCCCCATGGTACAAAATATGCATCAGTGTCAAGCCCAGCAACATTTACAGCTGTGTTAGATAATGAGCTTCTTGGAAAAGATCAAGAGAAACCCCCTGATCTGATGGAATCTGCGATTAGAGCTGGGAACTGGAACAGATTAATATCACTATTAATGAGCTAAAGGAGAGGCTGGAGCCAACGAGATGCACAGGCTCCAGAGCAAAGGGAAAAATGTAGCCACATGTTAGGGCTTATGGGAGCAGGATTCAACCCTTATGGTAGATTCCAGAAGGAAAAAAGGGATTTTTATGTAATAAACCTGAATAATGGAATCATAAATGTTGGAAAACTCCACATTCCCAACCATTAACCCAGCACTGCCAAGTGCCACATCCACATGGCTTTTAAAACTCTCCAGGGATGGGGACTCCAACATTGCCATGGGCAGCCTGTTCCAATGCTTGACCACTCTTTTGGGAAAGAAACTTTCCAAATATCCAATCTGAACCTCCCCTGGCCCAGCCTGAGGCCGTTCCCTCTCCTCCTGTCCCTGTTCCCTGGGAGCAGAGCCCGACCCCCCCGGCTGTCCCCTCCTGTCAGGAGCTGTGCAGAGCCACAAGGGCCGCCCTGATCCCCCTTTTCTCCAGGCTGAGCCCCTTTCCCAGCTCCCTCAGCTGCTCCTGGGGCTCCAGACCCTTCCCCAGCTCCGTTCCCTTCCCTGGACACACTCCAGCATAGATGTTACCAATGCTCCTTGGGAAAACAGGACCTTGGATTTTAGTAAAATTCTTTATCTGCAAACAGATAAGGGTGGAACATGGAGAAGCCTTCATTCTTCTCCCTTTGGAGCAAGAATCCCTTGAGTCAGGCTCTTCAGGGAACAATCTCTGCACAGGCAGCAGCCTGACAAGCTGGAGGACACATTCTCTCCTAGGCAGATTTATCTGGTGGCTGTACAGGCCCTTCCAGAGCTTTCCAGCTCCCAGGAGCTGCTGGCACAGGCAGCTCCCCGCAGTATTTTTGATCCACTGAGTTATTTTTATGTATTTCCATAGAGGACACCCCCAACCATCACCAAAGGAAATCTTGAAAGAAGATGCAAGCTCTATTTTCGGAGACATATCCAAATCCCAATCACTCTCCATTTCGGAGGCATTAACTTCAAACAACAGCAGACACAAAAATAACTTTTCATGAATGAAAGGGAAAGGAATCTGAATGGCAGCCCAACAGAGGGAGGGAGCAGGAGCAATCCAAGGACTTTTACACAGGCAGATAGTGGTAGACAAAGGGGAAAGGTTTTAATCTAAAAGGAGACATTTACATATTAGGAAGAAATTCCTCCCTGTGAAGGTGGTGAGCCCCTGGCACAGGATGCCCAGAGAAGCTGTGGCTGCCCCTGGATCCCTGGAAGTGTCCAAGGCCAGCTTGGATGGGGCTTGGAGCAGCCTGGGATAGTGGAAGGTGTCCCTGTGTCCAAGGCAGGGGGACTGGAAGCAGATGTTCTTTAAGGTCCCTTCCCACCCAAACCATTCCATGATTCTATGATTTCTGGCATGTATTTGCTCCTGTCAGAACATTTGATTTCTGCATTCTGAAGTCCACTGGGTTTTTTTTTTAAAGCATCCCTACCATTGTATTTAGACAACAATCTTCCCCCCAAACTCTCTCTGCCAGGCTACACAGGGATAAAAATGGGGAGAGAGCAGAGGCTGGGGACTCGGAGCTGGCCTCACTGATGTGCAGCAGGAAAGACAAACATCCAAGAACACGGTGCCTGAAAATGCCACAGGGGCTGCTCCATCCCAGGCTGACAGGCTCCCACTTCCCAGCACTCAGCTGGCAGCACATGCACAGCTTCAGTAAAGTAACATATTTGTTTTAAAGCTGGTAGTGAAGCTCACAAACTCCTACACTCAGTGACACAAACCTTCCAGATTTCAGGGCAAACACCAACTGGGTCCATCAGTTTAGGCAGCTTTCCTGGTCACAAAAAAGAAAAAAAAAGAGCAGCTCCTTGGAAATCTCATCCCAAACCCAGTACCATCAAGACCTTTGATTTTTTTATTCTACATAAATTCAGTTTTTATTTGGGCAGAACATTAAGCATGGAGTTAAAACCACACCAGTTTTCCACTATCTGTCTCACCAGGAACAGGGAAAACAGGAATGATGCCAGCAGAGCTGGAAGGAACTGCAGCCAGGCTGGGCTCAGGGTCACTATCTCCACTCAACACTGGCCCTAAAAAGAAAATCCAAGCCCCTGAGGTGGGACACAACTTCCAAGCAGAGCTGGCTCAGGGCTCCCTGCGGCACCGGCTGGAAAAGCTCCGCACGGAGCAGCTGGTGCTCTCCATCTGCCAGCTCAGCTGTACCTTCCCCAAGTCACCAGGGATAAATTCAAAAAGACAGACTATGAAGGTAATTAACTTACCCCAAATGATTGTTAATTATGGAGCCCTCATTTATGTACATCCCAGCCACAGGTTAGGAATCCAAGGAAGAAGTGTGTGAGCTCAAAATTAAGTATTTCTTTCCCAGGCTGTGAAAGATTCCCTATGCACTAACACCTGTTGGAGAACTCAATCCATTTCAGGGATAAAACTCCCCTATTTTTTTAAGAAAGGGGAATGGCACACAAAGAAGAGGAGGAAATTATTCCAAGGACATGAAGAACTGGAGATTTTTTTCCTGACACTTACAGGAAACCATCCAACAGGAACATGCAGGGCAGTGACAGCTCTTCCATGTCTGAGAAGCAGAAAAATCCAAGGGAGGGAGGAGGAAGCTCTCCTGGATCAATGCCATCACCATCTGCCACCAAGATTCCTCCTGAAACATTGCTTTATTTTTTTTTTTTTCCCCAGCAGATGAAAGCCATCCAGAGATCTCTTCCTTTTAAGCCTCTGAAGCAATTTTTCCAAGAGAGCTGCCACAGATCTGGAGGAGCAGCAGGAGAACTGCAGGCACCCAGGAGCCCTCTGGGCATCCCTGAGGCTGATTGTGCTCACTCAGAAGGTTCTGCTGGAATAACCAGGCACCAGCACCAAGGGCCAGGGCAGGAAATGCAAATGCTGCCTCTCATCATCTCCTCCCTGCTGCTACTTGGAGCTCTCTGTGAGGAAAGAGCCACAGCAGCCACAGAACAATGGGAAGGATGGCAAATCCCAAGGCTGGCATGGGAAGCACATCACTGGATGGCCCACTGGGTTCTCCTCATGCCCAGCACCTTCTGGGAAGTGTTTATTTGTTCCTTGGGTGTTTGGGCATTTTCAAGAAAGGCAGGAAATCCTCTGCTCTCAGCTGCAAACCTCCTGCAATTTGTCTCCTTAAAGAAACTCTGTTGCTTTTTTAGAGATGAGAGCCAGGAATTCCATTCTCAGTGAGTTGGGCAGAGAAGCTGTGGCTGCCCCATTCCTGGAAGTGTCCAAGGTCAGGTTGGAGCAACCTGTACTAGGAGAATTTGTCCCTGCCCATGGCAGGGGGTGGAATGAGATGGTCTTGAAGGTCCCTCCCAACCCAAACCATTGGCCTGCCAAACTTTTGCTTTCCTTGAGCAATTTTAAAAGCAGCTCTTTCTACATATTTTCATATAAACAGCTCTTTGTCTTAAAAACAAACCTTCTTCTCAGCATATGCAGCAACAAACAAAAGACTGCTCTGCCAACAAAGTTAAGGGCTCACAGCTCTGACTAAATAATCCCAGAAAAGCTCCAGGATATTTTGTGTGCCCACAGCAAGAGCTGCCACCCTTCCTTCAAATCCCTTTTGCAGTCAGACTGTAAGATCTTCAGGGCAATAAAAAGAAATTGCCTTTATCTGATATGTAAATGACTTCATAAAATTGGACACTGTGTAAATAAAAAAAGCCCTCAACAGACTTACTCTGGAAGCTGCAGAATTGTCAAGATGAAAGAGGTGATATAATTAAAGATCTCCATGGTGGATTTTCTGCACAAAACAAGCAACTCGAGTTGCATTTCAGAGTGAGCCTTAACTTCTGAGCCAATTATATCAGAAGCTAAAAAGATTAGTCTGACAGCACCTCTAGGCTTACTCTAAAATATTCAATATTATATTTTAATAGTGTTACACCATGCTGGAAATTTTACAGCTGAGAAAAAAAAATACAATTCATTAGCACTTAATATAAAGTGACACAAAGTCTACATCTCCTCCCATCCCTAAAAACAGGCTCTGATAGGAATTCACATTTCATACACTATTCCGAAACAGAAAAAGATACTTAAACATCAAAGCTTAAATTTTGTACTACAAAAGAGGTGACAAAACAGCATTTCAGTTTAACCTTTTCTTGGATACTTTATACATTGAAAATTTAAAGTCAAATATCCATTATGTCTTTGCATGATCCTGATAAAATACACAAAACTTTTATAAAAGGTATCAAAAATATTGAAAGAATATTTTTTTTCCTCAGGGAGCAAACAAACAAGCTACAGAATGGAGAAGCACATTTTGCTCACCAGGGAAATAACCAAAATTCATCTCTGTTGAAGATCCCAAGATTTCAGGATGAGCAGGGAGAGGGTGAAGGAAGGGGAAAAGGGGGAAAGCTGATGAACTGAAACCCTGATCTCTTTCTCTTATAAAAAAGATTCATTAAAAAAACATTCCCCTGTTCATTCTGACCATCATCAGGTTTCTGCCTGGCACTTCACCCTGCCCACAGTTCCCTTATGAACCATGATGGGAACATCCTCTTTACTCATCTGGGGTCTTCCCAGTCCAATTTTTAAGTATGGATTTCAATAATGGCACTGACAATTCAGTACCAGAAGGAAATTCTCCTGTATTGTTCCTGAAACTGATAAAGATTTTATGTATGATGTGTCTGCACTGATCACCCTGTCAGACTCCCCTTCCCAACCTAACACTCCAAAGCTTCAACAAATCTCCACTTCGTGTTTTCAGGGACACTTCTCAATCCCTTCTGAGATCAACAGTGTCCTTGACTTCTCCCTCTTCTGCCAGGGGCACATGGAAATTCCCAGCATCTGCAGTAAAACCCCTCAAGCAGACCAGGAAACATTTCACAGAATCATTCAGGCTGGAAAAGACCTCCAAGATCAATTCCAGCTCTTAACACAGCACTGTCATCTTGACCCCTAACCCACGTCCCCAGGCACCACTTCCACATGACTTTCAAGCAGAGAATTTAAATTTCCAGGGAATTTAAAAGCCCAAGGTGCATGAAGGCACACAGCTGGCATAGTGGGTGCAGTTTAATTCAGATTTCTCCCAAACCCACTCCTCTGCAGGGAACCAGCCCTGAGTGTACATTAAAGGCTCAATGGGCTGAGGAGGAAGGAGGATCAGGAATCTGCTGAAATCCTTTCATTCCTGGGGAAGCAGGGCTCATCTGCCAGGGCATCTGCCAGCACAGCCAGGCAAGACAAGCCTCAAGGTCACCCAGCTCCTTTGCCACATGCCAGCAGCAGACAAGTGGCAGCTAAAGTAGGACATTTTTGATCCCACACCCATTAGGTGCTTTCCTTTCGTTTTGGTTCGAGTCTTCCTTACAGTGGGAGTGTTTTAACTCCAAAACACGACTGATTGTGACATCAGGCATTGTTCCTGCTCTCTTCCACTTAGCACAAGAATAATTTAGGAAAAGTCAGACTACACTGTAATCCTGAATCACAGCAGGATGATTTTCCAGACTCGATCCAAACCCTTTCTTGGAAGCTGCCAGAACACCTGTTTTCCTTAAAGTATCCCATGCCACTCTCAGCACCCAGCTTTAATCCACATTTTCCAGAGAAGACACAGAAACTGCCCCAAGCAAGGCAAAGGAGAATCATCACCTAACACAGAGCTCTGAGTCCTCCCTCATTTTCATACCAGAGATGTCCTTCATGTCCCTGCAGCCTTTTAACAGGTCTCTAATTAACAGCTTCACTGACTTCTATTCCTATTTTTCACACTAAGGGCAGAAGAGAAGCTGCTTTTTTTCACCAGCAACCAAGAAAAAAAAAAAAAACAAAACCCAGAGCAGGAACACTCTTAAAACTTCCCATAAATATGGTGTCTCAGCACTGCCAGTCACAGCCAAGATGCAGCAGAATCCTGATCCCTGTTTTCAGCCTAGATCCCTTGCTCACATCTTTTTAACAGCTGTGCAGGTATCAAGGAATTACACTGAGGCTGTCTCATTTTGAGGGTACAGCAATTTCCTTCCAGGAGGAAGGACTCCAGCAGAAGTCAAGGAATAATCTCAGCTATTCCTCAAATATGGCTGAAGTCAGGGACAGCCACGGCACCTGCACAGCAGCTCCTGCTGCTCCCAAAATGAAGGCTGCCATCCATTTTGCTGTTTCCAGTAGGACATTTACAAACACGGTTCTAGGGATTTTATTTTTTTCCCCTTAGAAAGCTTGGTTTGATCTGTGTCCAGCTCCTGCCAAACCTGTCAGGTTCTTCCCTCCCAAAATTTAAACTGTTCCCTTTGCTCTCCATTACTTTGCTTTCACAGTTACCAGTCCAGTCCCACAACCTTAGACCCTGGTCCCTCCACCTGTCCTGCTGTGCCCTTTTCCTCACCCTGTGTCACCAGGTGCCTCCCCTTCCTTCCCATCCAAGGTCCCCAATTTGGGACCCTCAGCATCTGCTCCCCATGCCATGTCCTGCCCCACCAGGCAGGTGTCAGCTCACCCTAAACCTCCTAGAGCTCTTGGAGTTCAGCTTGTCCCATCCTTCAACCCAACCTGCTGAGCCCATCTCCCTGTCCCACCGTGCTGTCCCCAAACTACCCATGCTGTGCCCACACCATCACCCCCAGCGCTGTTCCCAGGCTGGCCACGCAGGACAATTATCACCCCATGCTGTCCCCAGACCACGTCCCCGCTGCCCTGTGTCCCCGCCGTGTTTCAGGCTGGCCACGCTGTGCCCGTGTCATCACCTCACTGAGCTGTCCCCAGACTGCTGACGCTGTACAAACGCTCACCCGGCCGTGCTGTCCCCACAGCGCCCATGCCGTGCCCACCTCACGGAGCCCCCCAGTTGTCCCAGAGTCCCCATCCCTCCCCTCTGCCCCCCCCATGTCGCCCCCCGGCCC